>JAOTQQ010000005.1:532342-572057 GCA_026546715.1 Gallinago undulata
GGACCTGCCCCTCGTGAACCCGTGCTGGCTGGGCCTCATCACCTGGGTGTCCTTCATGTGTTGCATGATGACACTCAACACCGTGGGACGGTGACAGAGTGGGAGCTGGAAAACCAGGGGCGATGCAGGGACGGCGTGACAGGAGGAGGTGCTGCAGTCTGGGGAGGACCAATAAACATCCAAAATGTACTTTGGATGGAAACGTTCATGAGGAAGCGAAGGAGGAAACAGACCTGCTGGCAGCATTAGCTGCAAAGCAGTGGAATAAAGCTGGAGAATATAAGGTTGGGGACTGGCTACAAGGCAAAGGAGATAACTGTTCCCCTCATCTGGCCACATCAGGTATTCTGTAATCGGTGTTACACAATTTACTTTATCAATTACACTGGGGAAGAGATTCAAAAGGAAGAAAAGGCCTTGTGGTAGGAGAGGTGCTGCTTTTTGGAGGACCAAGTAGTTTGGGGTGAAGCAAAAGGTCATCTCCTCCTCATACAGGATAAATCCACCCAAAGGACTCACCCCAGACCGTGAAAGAAGAGGTGCTTTGCCTTCGGGATGGGTACCGCTGCTTCCCTCAGGCAGGGCTGCCTTTTTGCCAAAGAAAATGGTGATAAAATATATTGCCAAAGCGCTGCAAAAAGACAAGACCAACTTTCCCAGGATAAGAGATGTGGTTCCTGGTGGGCAGTCGTTCCCAGAGACGCGGGGCTGGCCCTGCCCGCAGACCGGTGCCAGGCAGCAGCCCCTGCTCGGGGTGATGGAACTCAGCAGTACGGGGCACTGCAGGAGGTGGCCCTGGAGGTGCTGCAGGGGTAGATGTTCTCACAAGTGTCTCCAGATGCAGGGGGGCTGCTGGGGTGGGGGAGGATGCAGACTAACAAGTCCTCGTTCTTTCTTGTGCTCGCATCTGGTAATTGAAGGGGCTGCAGCCTCAGCAAGAACCATCCTCAGCCTTTTTTTCCTCTCATAAGCAGCAAATGGGGTCATGGATGGGAAGTGCCAAAAGTAATCTTTCAATCTCTTGTTTTCTTAATATGAAAAATGTATTACTTTTTTCTAAAAGAAAAAAAAAAAAGAGAGACAAAGAAAAATGACTTTGTCTGGAAGCAAAAATTAAAAGCCCCAAAGCCTTCCTTGTGAAGTGAGCTAGGACTGACTTGGATAAACACATCTATTGACATTAAAATATAATACTTTTCTTTAGAAGGAATGAATGACACAAAGGGTGTGAGTTCTTTTAAGCAAAGCTGTGTATCTCAGAAAGCTATTTACATTGCTTTAACCTGGATTCACCTTTTTTTTTCTCCACAGTATTTATTTTCTTTGCATAATGTTCTTCTTCACAGTAATTCTTCTGCCATAATTTCATAAAAGGATTTGCCAGAATGCAGATTATATTGTCTGCAGTTTTGCTTTAAACTTTATGCAACTTTGTTTCCAACAAACTCCAACTTTCCGCATTTTTTTTTCGTTCCATCCTATTTCATCTTTTCTTTTTAATGATTCTTCTGCTCTTCTTGAATCTTTTTTCCTGTTAGTTTTCAATAGATAAAAACTCTAGGACCTCTCAGCAAATGAATGTTGCCTTTTGCTCAGTATGAGCCAAAAATCTTGCTCTGGAAGACTGAATTTGTGTCCTTTCTGTTTGTAAAACTTCAGTAACAGAGTTTCTCACCATATTGAACAAAGATCCGCTTTAAAGAACCGCGTGGTGTCAATGTTCATACGTTTGATTTGTTCACGGATCCATTGGAAGAGCTTTGGTCTCATCAGGAGGCAGCCAATATGCAGTAATAACTGCGGGGCTGTTCCTCCCCCTGACCTCAGCATGCCAGGGCTTATTACTCCTTTATGGGGTTTTACTTCACCTCCCTGGAGTCAGGAGATGTGTGGGATGTGGCCAACGGCCCCATTACTCTGAAGAACTTGCTAAAATACACAATGGAGAGGAGCTCAAAGTGTATGGGCTTAGTTTGTAACTCCAAGGACGGCTACAAAGAGACTTCAGCACAGCATTCCACGTGAAGCCTGATTAAAAGTCAGAATTTAGTACCAGAAGAAACCTTTTTGGGCAAGAATTAAGCTACCTTCAGCAACCTATAGGTAATAAACTTGTCCAGGGTTATAATGTTAAGTCTTAGAAGTACTTTTAAACCTAATGCTTCAGAGCTGAAACCAACTTTCAACCATTCCAGCCTAAGAAGTGTCTAGGGAGGCAAACCTCCCCTAGTCAGGCACTTCACACCAGCACAGGCTGGCGACTGCACAGGGACTGGGATATCATAATGAGCATCTTGAGATGAAGATGCCTCCGTGAATGCTAAGCTGCTTTAAAGGGATTGGCCCAACCCAGAAAGAGAAAGAAAGGCTTCTCCAAGGTACGGTTATTTCTTCAGGCTGTACTGGGTAGCCGCCAGCTTTATTCACAAAACTGCTGTTCTTCCCCTTCTGTAATTGCAGTGGGCAGAAAGCCACCTCACGGGAAAGCGCTGGCACATCCCCGTGCCCCGTGCCCCCCCGGCCGGGTTGGTGAGGACGAGCTGCAGGTGCAGCCACTGCCTCCCCGCAGGCGGCTGTGACCCTCTGCTCCTCCCAGCCCAGCGCCCTCTCTCAGAGCCCAATTTTCCAGTGCTATGGATGTCAGCTGCTAGTTGTTCAGGTACCTTTTCACATCAAAAGCTTGAAATTTTGCTCCTCCAGCATGCGAAAATTGATTATTTATCCTCCCACTGCCGAGTCTGATCCTGCCTTATGTCACCATCAACCAGCAGCAGCTATATCCCAGTCACCAGCAAGTTTTCCATGAATTGGGGTTTTGTGTTGGAAAATGGCAGCTAATTAGAACTGAAGCTTTCTCTGCAAATGTATTAGTTTTACTAAATTTAACTCAAGACAAGGTGTGAAACTGCTGAGCAAGGAGGCAGAGTGGGCGCACACCCCCTTCTGCCCCCCCTGCCCTCATCATCCGGGAGAATATCTGGGGTCCAGGACCCCGCCTGCATCATGGAAAGTTATTTTCAAGTCCATTTCTTGAAATTGTGCAAAATCTTTCACGTGGTACCCTCACCCATGGATGAGGGAGCAAAGCCATGGCTGATTTCTAGGCCGTGAGAGATGGATGCTGTAACCTGGTGCCTCAGGTCTTTATTCAGAATAAGAAAACAATTCCCTTATTTTTTCTGAAAAAAACCCCAACAACCCAGAAGTTTTCGATTTCATTCCTTTTCAGAACAAGGCAAATGTTGACACCTGCACATTTTACAGCAGGAAACGGTTGAGGTTTCGGCAATCCCTGGCGTTGGGGTGACAGGGTGAGCCCTTGGTGGGGACCCCGCACCCGTCCCCACCGTCCCCTCCTGGTGACCCGGCAGCGGGTCAGTCCCGGCACACCTGGAGCTCCCTGGAACTCCCACGGTCGCTGGCAAGGACAAGCCGAAAGTTTGCGTGTCATAAACCATTTCTCATGGTTAATTAGTAACAGTGCAGGCAACTGGGAGTCCCGGGCGAGGGGTGCGGGTGAGACCTGTGCCTGTTGCCCTGGCTCCCCCAGCTCCTGCTCCCCCGGCAGCCAGAGGGAAAAGCACAACAGCGAGTTGCAAAATCACATTCTTTCCCCCAAAGCAGGAAGGGACATGTTTGCTCCAGCACAAAGGGTTCCAGAGCGATGGAGTGCAGGCGGGATGGGGACACCAGACGGTTATGGGCCCGTCCCCGTGTCGCGGTGGCCAGTACCACCAGTGCAGAGCCGGGAGCTGCTCCCCGCTGCCCGCAGCCCTCGGGAGCCCGCGTCCTTCCCCGCCGCCTGCCCGGCAGCGTGGCTCCTGTGTTCGTGTGGAAGAAAGTTTGACACCTTTTGGTTTCTTGCAGAGTGGCTGTGGGAGCACCGGGAGAGGAGAGGTGCGGCAGGAAACCTGGCTCCCTGTAAAGTGCCGCGATAGTCGCCTGCAGGGAAAGAGACAGCCCTCAGGATTCTCACTGTAACGAGGAGCGTGCACTGCCCGGGACCTGCATTTATAGCTCCCTTACTGGGAGTGAACTGCTTTACACGCCTCCGGGGACGTGTGAAAGGGGAGCTGCCCCCAGTGTGCTACTAGAAACCATGCCAGCAGTTCAAATAAATTTTTTCCAAGATTTTATGATCTGATGCTTGGATTACATTTGTTTAGCTGTAGAGGTGTGAGGTCTGAACAATTTGTAAAAGGAAAGAATAGCCCCAGCCCCAGACGTGTGTGCACTTGGAGTTCAGCTCCAACCAGGACACGGTGGAAACCCCGGAGGAGGGAAGGAGCCCCAGGATGTCTTGCCCAAGATCTTGCCCCGGACCCAACACGCAGGAGGGAAGAGGGGCAGGAGCGGTGTCAGGGAGTGGGCAGAGGTGGCTGTGAGCCCCCTGCCCTCGGCAGAGCGGTGGGTGCAGTGACGGGCTCTGGGCAGCGAGCAGAGATCCCCAGGGGCCGTCAGGGTGCTGGGGGGTGCTGTGCACCCTCTGCGGGGTGACCCCAGCACCGGGTGAAGGCACCAAACGCTCACCTGGACATCTTCCACCTCACAGTAGTCTGAGACACGCTTCTGACACCCCAGCAGAAGGAGCTGGACCTGAAACAACGCTGTCTCTGTCACCTGCAGTGCTATGACAAGAAAAACCTTCACTCCAAGTATAATTTTATTAAACTTTTTTTTTTTCCAATGACTTTGTCTTCAAATTTCAGACTTCAAACCTTTTTTTTTCTGTTGTTCTGAGGGGGCAATTTAATAACACAACACGTTTTTCTCCTTACATCTTTCCAGAGATGAAGCAAAGCTGGCAGCTCCCCAGACTGGCAGGTGCCCTCATGCAGGTGGGGTGTCGAAGTGGGGACACCGGTGACATTTCCACGGCCACAGAGCAGAGCCACCCTCTCCCCCAGCCCAGGCAGGCGGTGGCAGCAGATGGGGCAGAGAGGTGGAAGTGGCATGGGGAAGTCCATGGGAACCTCCCCTCTCGAAGCCCCAGTTGAGGACCAGACGCCAGGGCAGAGCCCCACATCCCCCCGCTCCCCCCGCATCCTGCCCCCTCCCCACCTCCCTCGCCTCTGACCCCCCCGCACCGCCCCAGCAACAGACCCCCTCCTGCCCACAGCTCTGAACGTCGGGGTTTGGGGAAACTCAGGCTGTGCCTGTAACTTGAGGGCAGAAAAGGAAGACAAATGCAAGAAAAAAAGGTGGACATATGGTAGCCCTAATAAAGAGTGATAAAGGGCTCTGATGTTGCTGGAAACACTCCCACTTAATTAACCGAGCTTTGGAGCAGACTCCAAAGCAGCTCGCTTTCCAAAGCTGAGATAAGTTCCTGGCTCCTACTTCCATCTCTTGAGCACAGACTCCTCGACCCGGCCCATCCTCCTGCTTTTATTTATACTGGGGAGTCACTCATTCGTAATCCATCAGGGACTGACACTCACTTCCCGTGTCAGGACGTGGATCGTTTGTAAGGTGATAAGGGACTCTACTACCATTACAACCCGGTGCTTGTAGATGCTCACATTCTCCCTCAAGATGTTTATTGCCAGTAGACACAGCAGAAAATCTGACTTCGCTGACCTTTGCTTCTCAGATGATTCTCTCACGCTGTGCATAAAACCCAACATCTAATTAATGTTGTGCTGTGTTGGGTCCAGTCAAGTTCAGTGTGTACCACCGGAGACAAGAGGAGCTCTAGGTGCTCAGTGCCTTCCAAAGTACGGCTCTTAGAAACCTATTTAGGGGTTTTAATTGTCACAAGTACCAATAGTATATTTTTACTGGATCATCAGGAATTTCCCCCACATGCTGCCCACCCCAAAACCCAAACTAATTTGCTTTCATTTCAAAAATAACAAAATATATAGTTACCAAGCACATGACAAGACTTCATGATGGATTAACAGCATTTCACAGCTGAAAAATAGGCCTGTAGATAAAGAGCAAATGTTAACAGATATTCACTTAGTGAACTCAAGATTTCCAGCCCCTCTCCAATTGCACCGCCGTACAGCGTGCCACAGTTATTGAAAGGAGTGGCAAATGCTCATCTTTTGTCTTTGAAACATTTTTAAATGGCTTGTCCTTTTCATGGCCTGCAAAAAGAAAAGTCTCCGTATACTGGGCAGGTAGATGTGAAACCCATCTCCAGGGTAGGGCAGGGTCAGTGACCCAGGTGGGGCAGGTACCAGCAGCAAAGACTGGGCATGGGTGGCTCATGCCATCGGGACTACTCCTTGGCTCAGATTTTAGGAGCCCTTCATTTCCAGGTAACAGGTTTGACTCTACCATGCTCTAAAACTGTGCCCCACTGAGAGAGGGTGGAGAAGAAATTCAAACTGCATTTGGTGCTCTTACCATGGAACAGCACCGGTGGGTCAGTGGCTGAGTGGGACAACCCTCGTGCAGCCACCCCGGGGACCTTGTCTGGGGCCAGGACACCAGGGCTCCGTGCAGGGTCAAGGCACGGGGTGAGGATCCCAGCACAGCCCTTGGGTGACCATCGCTGACAATCCATTACTTTGGAAATGGCAGAGCAAGACACGGGGTGCCCAGCTCTGAAAACGTGAAGGAATGTGACTTCCAGTAAGTGGTCAGCACTCACCTCTAAAAATAGAGGCACTGGAAATCACGGGTGACTTTCGACGGTCTTGGCCAAAATCAACTATTTTTAGCCCATCTGTTCCCTCTGAGCTGAGTTCTCTCAGGAAGAATGTATATTTTGGGGGAAGGGGAGGAGGCACAAATTCTTGTCACAGAGTGAAGTTGAAACACTTTCATATCAAGAGCACTAAAAAATGACAGAACCACTTAATTTCTTTAAATGGGTGTGAGAATGTTGCCAAGTTTTGTGACCAATTAAATTTAATGCAGGGTAAGATGGCAGGGATGAAGGATAATTATATGCTCTCAGAAGCTTGGTCTTGCTGTAAATGAAATGGCCTCAGGGAGTTTTCCAGCAAAGTTTGGGCTCAGCCTTTTAGTTCCAACAAAGCCAACTGCCGGTCGTGCCTCTGCACCGGGCATATGTGACACGATTTTTAATGAACTCCCTGACAGACTCCCAGTCAGTTGCCCACCAAACCTGACAATACTTTGGTTTTTCTTTTGCTTTTTTGGTCTTTCTTTGCTTTGTGCCATCAGATCTTGCCTGATGTGTTAGCTTTCCCTCAGACCTGCCCCCTGAGCAGGCGAAGAATCCAGTATTTGGGACACTGAGAAATTTATCAGACACACAAACACTGGAAGCCTTTGAGGTGAATGTGTAACGAATGCATCAGTAACAGCAACGGGCGCACTAATCACAGTTCTCGCTAACGAGCCCAGGAGAGAATTGGTCCGTTCCCGCTGAAGGGACCGATGGGGCAGGTCGGTGGCCAACACCTTCCCGGGCAGGGGAGACAGAAATCCAGAACGGGACTAGAGGCTGGTGGCAGAGGCTCTGACCTTCAGACTTTGAGCACGTTTTCTCATCTTCTTTTGAGGTGATTTGCAGGTGTCATGTGAAAGTATTCATTTATCAGCATTCACACAGCCTTAGATGATAACGTGCATGGAAACTTTTTCAGTTTTCAGAAATGCTGTAAACCCATTACTACTGATTCTCCAAGATCAGTTATTTAAGAAGCTGTGGGAGGTGATCTAATACTCTTTGTGTGATGCTCGTTTGGCTTAGCCAGACGTAACAGAAGCCATATAGTATTATTTGGACAGTATATTTGAAATATCTGATAGTCTGAACAAGTTCATGAGTATCCCAGCAATGGAAATTTTAGGAGGGGATGGATTATGATAAAGGTCATGAATTATTAAAACATCATAAGAATGAAGGATTAACAAACTAAAAATGGGTAAATCCCTTGGATGACTCATGTGATGTTTGTTATCCACTCTCACAGGTGGCGGTCTGACAGGTTACCAAACACAACCTTAGGCCAGACACGGGCTGCTCGATTCTAACAGAAGGAGATGATATTTATAACCAATTTGTCTAACCATGTGAAACTATTTTTTCTTTTTTCTTTTTCTATTTTTGTTTTTTATTTAATAAATCTATTTTGTGTTATTTTGGCAAAGTTCTCCCCATATAAAACATATTTTATTTGCAACTAAAGTCAGAAATATTTCCCAAGTACATTCCAACTAGCTGCAAGGATGATAATCTTACAGACATTTTTCTGTTTATGGTTTAATTATATTTATTTTTAGTTGAATTGCTGGGCTTATTCTTGGGAGCCTGTTGGATCCTGATGATGCTTGCATTTGCTGTTGGGAATATGGCACAAGCAGCAGCGCTGAGCTGGATAACGTTTATAAAGGCGCTAATAGTTTTGCTGCTGGCGAAAAGCTAAGAATGTCATTTCCCAACCCCACCTACAGATTTCAGGACCTAACAAGCTCCAGAAGAAATGTTGCATTTCAGTTTTGTAAAAATGATTTTATCTATTGCTGGAAGCTCCTCCAGCACTTAAAAAAAAAATAATAAAAAAGAAAAAAAGAAAAAAAAAGAAAAAGAAAAAGAAAAAGAAAAAGAAAAAGAAAAAGAAAAAGAAAAAGAAAAAGAAAAAGAAAAAGAAAAAAAATTAATTATGGTTATATCTGATACCTGCGTTTGTTTCTGACCATACCTCAGGCTGGCAGGTTCAGTGACATCTCCTGGTAAAATGAGCGTGCTCCTGTGCCCCGTCACTCTCAGCTGGGACCTCGTCATCTCGAGTGGCCCGGGTCAGGCTGGAGCAGCACATCCAAGGGGTGCTCGGGGGGTTCAGCCCAGCCGGGGAACCCTTCTCTCCATGGAAATGTGCAAAACATGGGAATCTCATCTTTTCATAATTAAATGAGACCACATTCTTTTCCATAGGAAACACTGAGTTAAGATTGGGTAATTGCAGTTTCCTATCTGGTTTTTGCTCTAGTTTTCCCTTTGGTCATTTCCTAACCTTCTTTCTTGAAGGAAGATGCTGAACATTGTTAAACAACTTCTGTTCGAGATACTTACATGTCAGTAAGTGATACCCAGCATAGAATTGGCTAATGGATCATCCAGGAAGGAATGCACTCAATGTGAGGTACAACAACACGTAAATTAGTAGTATGTGTTCACAGTTAACATTGGTTTTGTATTTTGTTAGGTTTTGATGAATAGTGCCATGCTTGAGACAGCAAAAGATAAATAATATCTGAATAAATACATTTCACAGGAGCTAAATCTAAAATCAAAGCCATCTCCTGAGCCTGTGCTTGACGTGCCATTAGCACGTTGCACGTGGGATTGCACAATGGGCTTGTTTGCCCATTGTTTGTGATTACGGTGTAATCGGTGTACTGTTACGGTGTAACAGTTCGTGGATTTAATATGTCATAGGGTTTCCATGTGCTTTCTTCTTTGCAGTGGTTTTGTCCTTTACTGGGGCTGTCAGCAGGAGCCCAGCCCGGGTGAGTCCCTGGCCATGGCTCTCGGACAGCACCGTCCGTCAGCTCTGCCCCACGCTCGGGTTATTTGCCGTTTGAAGGACAGCACTGGGCAGAGCCTGCTTAGCTTGTTGAAAAGTCTTACAGAACTGAACAGACTTAATCCAACAGCCTTGAAAACGGATGGATCCCCTCTTGCTCCAGCAGAGTGACAGGGCTGGAAGGGAGAGTCCACAGTAACAGCCTTTCTCCTCCTCCTCCTCAGCTGCCAGCCCCGGCTGGACCCCCTCGGTCCTTCCTCGCAGGCTCTCTGCTCCTAGTCTGCAGCTGTGCTTCTCCCCTGCTTCTGAAGTCTTGCCCAAAGCTCTCTAGTTGCAGTGTAAGCCCATTGCTTTTTGCCCAACCCGCTTAGGTGCAGAGGAAGGCTTTATTTCTAAAGTACTTCATAAATCGATAGAAAGCAAGATGGAGCCTTTCTGCTTCCATTGTTACTTATTTATTTTTAACCAGAAATTTGGAGGATTTATTAACTTCCTCAGAGTAGCTCAAATAAACCACACAGAAGAGCAATAACTTTCTATAGAATGCTTTAGGGAAAAGTAGTTGCATGCGCTAGTTAAAGCTGGTGTACTGAAGTCATGGGAAGTTTTGCCATGGAGTATAACAGAGCCTGGATTTCAGCCAGCAACGGGCAGTTTTCATATGTCTGTCTTTGTCAGGGTCCATGGCTCCTCCTTCCTGAGAGCATCTCCATGTCTTCCAGGTAACACCAAACAACTGCGAAGCCTCCGACAGGTCTCGCTGAGCGACGGTCCCTTCGCCTCCCACAGGGGAGAGGGAAGATCTCCTTAGAGCAGAGCTATGTGGTGCTTCATTGGTTTGCCCGATCTTGACTTCCCGCAGAGAAGAAAGAGCTGAGTGTGATTGTCTCACAACAAGAAGGCAGGTTTGAAGGAAGAAAGGAAGAAACAGAGATCGTGGAAGGGGTGGAGGCTCCTGGCAGAGCCCCGCAGCCCCGTCCGTCCATCCGTCCGTCCATCCCTCACCCCAGGCACAGACCAAAAGTCCATCAGTCACAACAGTTTATTCACGTCCAATGATTCCAGCTCCCAGCAGGAATGATGGGACCAGCACCAAGCAGAGGAGGTTTGAGTCATTGGGCTTATCACACAGAGGTTCCAGAGAGTTCACGTTACACAGCCCCAGAGCATTTTACAGCTTACTTGAAGGGAAAGGACTGAAACATCCAATATATCTCCCATAGGCTGACATCCCAGTAAACACTCCGGCAGGATAACCACGGTCCTTAGAACAATGGAAACATTTTAGTTAGAAACTGTAGAAGTTACAAGCGGAAGATTTATGTGCTGTGGGGTAAATAAATATTCAGTTCCCATTAATGTTAATGGGAGTTAAGTGGCTAATTCCCCACACATTATGCTGAAGATTTACTTCTCTGTTTTTTATAGAATAAATGAATTTATAGTCTTCCTGGAGGTTGGACTTGAGAAAAACAAAGAGCTCAGAGTTTACTCCATTTTTATGAGGTCATTTTTTTAGAGGAGGTTTATTCCCCGAACAGAAGGAAAGGTTAGAAGAGCACCAAGTTAAAGCAGTCCCCTCCGTGGGATGCCAGGGAGATTTGTGGCAGGCACTGAATCCAAACTCACAGACGGAGACACACGCAAGGTTCCATATAAAATGTCTTAATAACAGAAGCCGGAAATTTGTAACAATAATAAAGGCTGACATTTGTACAGAGCCTTTCATCCACACATCTATGAGCTGTGGTTTGCGTTCAAGGACACTCACAAAAGTGTCCTGCAAAACACGTGTGATTTCACACTAAGAGTGCAAAATGCATCAAGCATCACCAAAACTCTGCCAACGCTGGGGCAGCCACTTAATGCCCCGGGAAGGTAGTGAGGCATGGTTCTGGTTTAAAGCTCAGAGTATTCTCATTAATTTCAATTGATTATTCCTGGGTTATAGTCAGAAATGACTGTATGTACCTTGGTGCACTAATACCTATGCCAGCACTTAATGCCACTGTGCCTGCCCTGCATCTCTGTGCAAAAATCCTCCAGAATTTACTCTTTCTTATGCTCCAGCCTCTAAGATAACCCCATAAATTTTTGCTGCTGGTTAAAAAACATTTAAAGTCAGCTTTATCAACAAGTTAGAGGTCACAAGGATCCTTTGCCTCAGATGCGGACAGTATGCCACAGTCCTGGTGTTCAAATACGACCAAATATTCATTCCAAACAATCGCATTTTTCTCTTCCTCTGTTAAGGTTTCCTATGTATTTGTGCTGAAACTGAGATTAGAGATTATGGGTGAGACAATTACACATTTGTTTCCCTTTTGCCTGACGTGAAAAAGAACAGCTTCGGAGAAAGGGGGAGAAAAATTCTCGGCAGTGTTTTTGGTAGTGCGCAGTGAGCTGCTGCAGATAAGCAGCAGTTCTTTTTCCTTATTCAGATGTTGAGCTTTCCCAGGCAAATAATATTTTCCCCCTAACTGGTCATTTGTTCCTCCACAACTCCCTGCAAACCAGAACTTTTCATTAGCAGGGTCACTCTCAGTCTCATTTTGATCAGACATTGCTTTTGTACTGCGTATATTGGGGTTTTTTACTTTTTGGCAGCGAAACAGCTTCTCAAGACCTCTGCAGTAACTCCATGCGCTCATCTTTCCTTGGCACTAAGCTCTCGCCGATCGCTTCGTGCTGATCAGGGGCAGCAGCTGCAGGACCAAGCGGAGGGGACACCGGCGCTGCCCGGGCTGCGTCCCCTCCTGCCCTGGCCACTGCCCGATGCTCCTGCTCTTCCCCAGGCTTACCCAGACATTGCAAAATGAGGACTGGAATGTGACTCCCTTGCATATTTGAAATGTTATTTACTATCTAGTAATATTTTATAGCACCCTGCATTTTATTTTCCAACACTTCTATCGACACGCACTGTGTATCAGTCATTATCTGATCACAGAGCTTTCACAGTGGTCCCGGGCAGCTTTAAAAACTGCCAAAGAGTTCAGCGTGACAGAGGTATGAACTTCATTCCTGCTTTTCACAAAAAGGCTGAAGAACAAATAACAAACAGGGAAAATGGATTTCAGTGACCTACGTGAATGCAGTAGGCCCCCAACCATGAAGAAAATGACCTTTTGGGGGTGATCAGTTCAGATAACCTGCTCACAACTTTCTGTTAAAGGATCCATAGCCCCTCTGGATTTTTTATTAATTCTTGAAGAAGAGCAATAAATAAATGTCATGTCATTACTGAAAAAGCACCTATGAGACACAGAACAAATATTAATTGTACTTAAAGTAGTCCAGTTAGATGGTATGTGCGCATCCTAGAGAGATGATGGACAGGCACAGAAAGAAACCTCTGCGATTAAAGAGAGAGCGGACACAAGGGGTTTGTTTTTGCTGGCCACATGTGAAGAGGATTGTGCCTGCACAGATTACTTTTACATTCTCTGCTTCTCCCCGGGGACAGTACCTTGTCTTTCTAAGCCGTTTAGTTGTGTTGATAATTTTTGTTCTTGACGCTAGGCTGCTAGCCAAGGCAAATGTTTGTGTTGTTTTAAAAACTTGAAGTGTATCACTGTGGGAAACTTAAAATATACAGATAACTTCAGAAAGCGTTTTTGAAAAGAATTGTGATAATACCCCATGTTATTTCACTTTCCTTCTATTAGTTTTACATGTAGCAGTGTTCAGTGCCGTCACTGGCTGTTTTTCTGTCCTCCTCCCTTCCC
This sequence comes from Gallinago undulata, assembly GCA_026546715.1. Classification (NCBI taxonomy): domain Eukaryota; kingdom Metazoa; phylum Chordata; class Aves; order Charadriiformes; family Scolopacidae; genus Gallinago; species Gallinago undulata. Next base: position 545,523 of record JAOTQQ010000005.1, read on the forward strand.
GTTCCAAATAAATGAAAATGCTGATATGATGCTAATTGAACTGGGGCATCAACATATCTGCAGCGACAAAAGTTACGGAAGAAATCAAGAAGCTAAAATAAAACATGTTTATCTTTGAAAGGATGTGTGAAATACGTAGCTGAAAGAAGAAAAACACTTCAAAGTGTGTGTATATTAAATATTATCAATAAACTGGACTCAAAACGGAAAGGGAAGGACAGGAAAAGCTTAATTGAAAACGACAAAATTAAATACAGCCCAGCCTGTGAGCTCCCCCAGAGAACGCTGGTCTCCGTGGGGTGCCCCCCGCGCCACACACCAGCTGTGTGCTCCCCGCACAGCCCCCCCGACACAGGGCTTGTGGCTCGGGGACCTGCCTCGGAGGGAGCCAGGCGAGGTCAGACCGAAAGCACCCGGGGACCGTGGCCGTGGGGGAAGGAGCGGGAGGAGGCAGCTGTCGGGGTCCCCCCTCGCCCCGGGGCAGCAGCCAAGGGGGGTCCATCCCCGGCCCCTTCCCGCACGGCACCAGCCCCGGGGCCACCGCTGGCCGCAGGAGGTGTGAGCGCAGGGTGAAGCTGCAGAGCCTGGGCTTGTGCCTCTGAATCCAGCTCAGCCCAGAGCCCAGGCTCGTGCCAGCTGCCGGCGCAGCCCCGCATCCCCACCTTCTGCCTCCTTTCTCATGGCCAGGGCATCGCTCCATGTTTAGACGAGCCAGAAGCCGTGCTCCTCAGGCCTAGCGTGTGTGAGTGCACGTGTGTCTGCTAATCCGAGGATGACGGAGTCCCCGTGCCCTCGAGCCAGGAGTGGTCCTGGCACGCTCCGTGTGGACCCGCATCCCTCCAGCAGCTTCTCCTGGTGACTCACCCCGGCTCTGTCTCCTTTCCCAGGGCACCCACGGGCACAAGTCCCCACAGGTTTGTTGTTTTTAGGAGCAGATGACATTAAAGCGGCGGGGAGTTGTGTAACGCAGCTTTAATAAGCACGTGCTTTCTATTTGTCACTGCTTAAACTGTACTTTTGAACAGGCGGCCCAGGATTCCCGCTGGAATCTGCGAAGCATTAACGGCAGCAGGACTGGAGGGGCTGGGAGAGCATCTGGCGGGGGGCTGGGCCGGGAAGAAGTCATTTTGATGGAATTGAAGGAAATAGTAATCAGGGTTGTAGTGAGAACTCTCTTCCTCCAGTTAATGTATTTTCTTAAACAAAGAAGAGGAAGTTATAAGAGAAAGCTCCTCTGTGCTCTGCAGGCACCCGGCGTCCTCCGGCGGAGCACAGACCCCTTTGACGGGGGGCAGCTCGAGGTCCCCCCGTGAGCAGACACAGCCCCGCGGGGCTCCGTTCCCCGCCTGTTCCCACTCCGGGGATGCCTTTCCTCTTCCGCTTACCTCCTCAAAGAGATGATCTGTTGGTGGAATAAAAAGAGAAATGTCCGTTTTTCCTTCTCTTCGCTGAACTCCGTCCCTCCAGCTCTCTCACTGGCTGTAAGGGTTCTTAGAGTGTCTGTTTTTCGGCAATAACCATTCCCTAACCGAGGTCACACATACTGTCTAAGTGCCAGCAACCAGAAACTTTAAATAAAGTGTTACTGAAGTAACTGTACAAATATCTTTTTCACAATAATCTGCTCACTGTCTTTCAAGTGTTTGCTAATGAGCTTTACCTCCTGTGGAAATTCAATGGGCTCTTGCTGTACAATTTTCCAGCATTTGAAAAATATATCAGTTTTTCTGGAAAGGGAGCCGGCGTTTGTTTTTCTGTGGTGAATTTTGTTTTTATTGCTCTAACTGCAGCTTCAGAAAACGAAATATCTGTCAAAACAAATCAGGAATAGGAATGCTCAAAACTTACATTTTTGGCACCATTCTGCAACATCAAATGTTCATCGTCTCCATGTTTTGAAATGCTGAGCATGGTTAAAATGAACCTCGAGATCAAAAATCAGTACATGTCCCATTAATTACGTTTCAATGTAAGCTTCCAAATGGAACTGGAGGCCCTACAGATTTTCCTGGTGCCAAAGCCCGAGGGTTTCTCCCGCCCTGCTCTCGCTGCTTTGGTCGCTCCCAGTGCATCCCGTCCCCACGGCTCCCTAACAGCGGAGGAGGCTGGAGAAATCCCAGCTCTGCAGACATGTGCCACCGCGCTGCTGGCGAGACACGGGCAGCGTTACCGCGGGGAAGGGTCGCCGCGGATGCCGGGGTGAGGTGGGCACACGGTACCTGCAGGTCCCAGCGGACGTGACGCTCTCGGAGCCGCTCGGCGCAGCCAACTGGGTGTCACGGCCCGTCAGCTGCTGGCAGAGCAGGGGTGCTAACACACAGTGCAGTTCGTCTTCGCAAATCAACCTACATCAGCTTCTAATTAGGCAGAGGCAAGTGCATGTGCGTGATTAATCGGTCCGGGGTGTGTGTTCTGGGATGCAGCCTCCAGCACAGCCCCGCGGTCTGGGAGGAGGATGGTGGGGATGAAGGCTGGGGCCACAGCAGACACGCTGTCCAAGGTAATGCCAGTGTTTTCGGCAGAGGAAGCCTTCACCTAATTAGTCATGAAGGGCTCGAGAAACGAGGTTATAAGCTGAATAGCATTATCATGGTATTAGGGTTCAGATGCTGATAATGCTGAAAATTTATCGTATTTATGATATTGCTTATTAATAATGAAAGTAATTTTGCATTAGTGTCTCATAATAATAATAATAATAACAGCAATCAAACATCACCAATGAACTAACAGTTGTGCAAGGAGACACATGCTTAGGCTTGTGTGCCACCAGGCAGCACGGACAAACCTTAACGTGCAAGTGCCGAGTCCAGGACTGAGCAGGTGGCTGCAGAGAAATGTGGATAAAAACTTCGCTAAACAAAAAATAAATAATAGAAAACACAGGCAGGCTACCACGTTTAATATTTTCCATATGCAACTGCAGAATCACAAAGTCCAGAGATTAATAAGGGGAAAAATACTCCATGTCAGCACTAGGGAAAGTTTTAGAGGCCAAAATACTCCTGAGTCTGAGTTGAGCCGTGAGAATATTCCCTCAGTGAAGAACCGTGATTCTCTGCTAATAAAATAATGGGAAGAATAATGCGTTGCACTTGCACAGCACAGCATGGGAAGTGGCAAATAAGGACAGTGGTTGCATCTATGTAAAAATAAACCCCAGGCTGGGCTGAAAGCCAGCTCTACTGTTCACCTACACATCCTTGCTGCTGCAGCTGCCGAGCCAGCGCCAGGGAGAGCCTTCTGGAAGGGGAGACTTGGATGTGCTCAGCCCAGAGCCCCATGGCTGGTGCTGCAGCTCCCCTCAGCCCTTCTGCTGGTGCCATGCCACCAGCGTTGGCCAGACAAGAGCTCTGGAAACATTTTCTAGAGGGCCACAGTGTTAACTGCTTACTGGGGCAAGTGGGATTTCTGGTCATTTTGGGCTGAACCCAGCCTGCGTGCAAGGGCAATAATGAATATAAGGTTCTGCGACTATTCCAGCCTTCAGCACAACCCCGGACTAGCCAGTTAAATTTTGAGGAAGCCACAGAGACCACTTCCATCTAGATGTGCAGGATGGATCACTGTGTCCAATCTCACCAGTTTCTGGCCTTGAGCAGCACAATGGAAGGGAGCAGTTAACGTAAGGGGTTGCACATCACCGTTCCCAAACACCACATGCCAAAGGCTGGGACATGGTGAAGGAGAAGGGGTGGCCAGAAGAGGCTCTGCTGGCCATACCTTTCCTCCAGCTGAGTGGCCACTGACCCTGCAGGGGCTCAGTCACACTAGCAGTCAAATAGCCATCCCAAAAAATCGAGAGTAGCTTCTTACTGCTTCCCCTCCTCTCTGCAGGGCATTTAGCAAACATTCAGACTGATGGAATATGTTTAATCTAAGGAGGAGACGTATCTTCAGTGGTTTGTGGCATCATTTTTCTTTCAAGTTCCATTGACAAGGTTTTGTGTCCCTTTGGATGGTGTTTTATCAGGATTTTTAAATGTTAACATAAACCCTGTTGTTCATCAGTGTACCTGCACTGATCTGATTTCATTAATTCCTACCTTTGCTCCTGCAGATTTTATTAATTATCATCAGTATATAATTAGATTTTTAAGAGGCGTCATTAAATTCCTAGCATTTGAAATAGTCCTCAGAGAAGCACCCTGTAAATGTGACCGGCTTCAAGACCTTCGTTCTCTTTATAAGGAGTGCTGTAAGATCTTTTGTTTTATTCATGAAATGTCACGCTGTCTAATATCACAGCACTACATCACGTAACACAGCCAGTTCTGTAGTAGTAAATCCCTTTATGCTTCTACATTGTATTGCAATTTGCAATATTAATGTGGCAAGTAACATATAGCGACAACTGAAACTTTCAAAAGAACATACAATTTCCATTCCAGACACCCACTGTCATTTCCAGTAATGGGATCCAGTCTGAATGTGTGTTTCTCACAGACTATAACAGCACAACCATTAAAGTGCCAGTGATACCTGTGAAACCACAAACAGGCAGGTAATCTTCTGTGAATAGTACAATATATTTCCAAGAACTTTGACTTTTCCATTTCAAATCTTAGTTTTGTTATTCCCCTAAAATCCCTGGTAATAGCAACAACAATAATCACCATGCTAATAACAGTAGCAGTCAATGGCAGAGTAACAGCAAAGTCTCCCCCAGTAACCCCCGGGTGCAGAACCACATTTCTGTAGGGGACAGAACAATCCATCCTGCCAATCCTGCCTAGAAAGACACAGGAATTTGATGACTAAACCATGGATATCATCAAAACACAATTTTGATTTTCTGTCTTTGACATCTCAAAGGGTTTCTCACTTCTTTCTGTGCCACCAGGTTTGCCCAACCGTTGCCCCCTTCCCACCAGTGACCCTCCCACCCTACCCGTGGTGGAATTCCACGGCTTCAGGGCTTCAGATCTGCCTTATCAGAGCCCCCTTTTTACCTCACCATCCGTAGCTCAGGCATCTGCATCCGTGATGCTCCCACTCTGCCGGCAGCTCTACTAACACCTGAAAATGTAAGAGAAGAAAAATGAGGGGTAGTCCTTGAAAATGTGAGCGTTGCAATTTAGAAAATAGTTCAGATGAAGATAGTTCCATCCCCCCCCTCCTCATACACCTCAACCTCAAGTTTAGATTTGTTCAAGCTCTGACTTTTCCCGAGGCCCCTTTCTCCATTAGGAATTTTTATCCTTTCTTTACTAATTGTTTATACCAGAGGTAAACCCTCCCGGCTGCCCACCAGGAGCGAAAGGGTTCCCACCTCGCTGCTGCCTCGGGGAGCACAGCAAGCCCAGGGGACACCTCCGAGGGACACACAGAGTGCAGGTCAGGACCACACGACTCGCAGGCACCGGCTACTCGAGTTTCCCTGTCTCCGTAGAGATGTCAGGAGGGGTGACAACACCACGGGCAAGGCACACAGGTCTCTGTGGCTCAGCAGCAGCAAAGCCCAGCTGCAGAGCTCTGACGCTGCCTGAGGACAAACGAGCCCTGTGTCCCAGGCGTAGCTGCTCTCACCCCCGGGATCTCACAGGTCACGTTGGTCTCAATAACTCTGCCCAGGGGATCTGTGCTTAACCATTTTTTTTTGCATCAAAAGGATGTTCCTAGCAAGGAAAATGATGCCGGCCACACTGCGGGGTGGCAGACTCACTTCATCACAACTGGCAGGTACCGAACAGCCACCAGCACAAAGCCCTGTGCGAGGGCAGGGACTGGGGACGGCGGCAGAGAGCCATCCAGGGCAGGGACGGGGGACAGGGGCAGGGGACAGGGGACAAGGGCAAGGCCAGGGGACAGGGCAGAACCCTCCTTCACCCCGTGAGCAACACCTCGGCTGCTTTCTGCTGCCTCAGCAGAGAAAGAAACCTTCTACCTGCACCAAAGCCCAAGGATTTAGCCCATAAATCTCAGGGCTTTGATTAATCCCTTTCCTTTTATTTCTTTTTCCTTTGCAGATGTTAACATTTTCCAAGCAGTTATATGCTACCTTGGTGAAGTACAAAGAAAATAGAAACCATGTCTGAAATTACACAAAGGATAAAGTTGAATAGCATGCACCGGTTTAATGTGGCAATCAAGATTAGATAAGGAGCATATGCCCAGTGCTGGATCTGAGAAATTAGCAAGAATGCAACAGACATTTTTAGCATGTGTTTCTGATATAAAGTCACTTTTGCCCCAAGTGGAAATATGTTGTGCTCTAATACTGGTGTTTTCTTCCCTGATCCATCAGGTAAAAACATATTGGAAGAGGCAGGATAATACCATTTCACTGACAGGACAATTTTCTTCTCGCTAGAAACAGATTTATTGTGTCTTTGCAGTCAAAACTGATAGCATCCAGCGTACTCCCATTTACCTCTCGCTGCCTCTGTCATCTGACATTTTTGTATAAACAGATAATGATTTAAGATTTCAGCAGAAATTAAATCATTTTTCGTGGTAGAGAATGGTAAACTTTGAGGCTGTGCAATCTTGATTATAGCAATTCAACATGAAAATACACCGTACATCTAACACTTGCTTCCCTTTTTTCCAGAAGTTAACAATTCAAGATCACAGTTGCTTTCATCATCCATCATCATGATAATGGTGATGCTGAAAAGATGTATTAGCCATGCTTAAGTTATTTACTTGGGAAAGGAAGTTATAATATGTAAGTACTATTATAAAATTTAGGAACTCAAAAATGAAGGTTTTCATGTTACAGTCTGTACGCTGAAATATGGCAGTTCAGAGAAAGCTGGAGTCTGAATAAGGACCCGGGAGCCCCAGACTCATTTGCACCCAAATAAGCACTTTTCACTGGGAATGTTATGGATTTGCCAGTCAAACTGAGATGAGGAGAGGTTCATTCCCAGTCTCCGGGAGCCGTACAGAATGGATGGAGGCCTTTCGCAATAGACTGTAGGAACCTGGTGTTGCTGTGGATCCAACAGCCAGGGACATCTCCATCATCTGACCCAGCCTCCGGAGGAGTCCCAGCCTCACTCCGTGGGAGTCTGGCAGGACGAGACCTCTATTTTAGGGACTCGAGTTAAAGCTAAACAGGAGAGAATACTCCGACAGACACAGCAAATTCTTTCACAAAGAGTGGCTGAACAACTGGACCATTTCTGTGTGTTTTCCCCTTATATATGGCCTCAGCTGTGTCGCAAGTCCGCGTGTACCTAAAGACACACATTAGACATGCACGGCAGCAGCGCAGCAACGAAGTGATGCTCAGCCAGCCCCACGGCTCTTACACCAACCCTCTCTACATCCCAGGTCTCTGTCTGTATTAGTCTTTATGCAAGAAACGAATCGCTCCCTGGTGCGGGGGCTGCCCGCGGGGGTGGGATGCTCACCCGGTGCCGCTTCCCGCACACCCAGACCCCGGTGCTGGAAAACACGGCTCCTGCCTTCTCCCGTCCCATGGCTCCTGCCTTCTCCCGTCCCACGGCTCCTGCCTTCTCCCGTCCCACGGCTCCTGCCTTCTCCCATCCCATGGCTCCTGCCTTCTCCCGTCCCCCTGACAGGAATCACAACACACTTTGTGTGAGGATGAAGCCCCCACAGGGGGGAACGTGGTGCTGCTCCTGTGCATCTGCATTCCCTAAAAGAAATTCTTTTGTCAAAGAAGCCCCACAAATTGTAGCCTGAGGCACAAAGAGGAGATGCGGATCCCAGCTCAGATTCAGAGGTGAACATGTTGTGATCAAAGATCCTGGAACTAATGATAATTATGCCCTGCTGCAACGATCATCGCTGCTGTAAAAATACACCAGGCTGGTTAGAATCTTTTAACTGAAAGCATTTCCAAAGCAAAAATGGGAGTTGGATCAAATACAATTTTAGGAAAATGTCATGTTTTAACTACTAAAACATATATTTTAGAAATTTCCAGAAATTTCTAATATATACGAATATATATGAATATAAAACATATATTAGAAAATTTGATTTTTGTATTAATTATATTTTTACTTGAAACAGAGGTAAGGTTGATATTTTGTTGCCTTTAGAAATCTCCCCCCAAAAATTTCAAGTGAAAAAATAGTAAGCAGAAAACATTCAGTTAAAAAATTTTACAAGAAAAAAAAAACAGTCTCAAAACAAAAAAAGATAAAAAGCATAACTGAAGAAAACTAAGCTTCTAAATGTATAAGAATAAGATTAACTTTTTTTATAAAATCCCCGGTTTTAAACATGCATCAGCCTATCCTTTGAGTGTGTGACCCGACGCAGCGTCCCCCGAGCGAGGGTGACCCGTGCCGGCTGGTGACACACTGGTGCAATGAATGGCTGGGCACGTGGGCTGAGCAGGTGAGTGATATCATCCACAACGCACCTGTCTTATAAATTAGATGGATGAAAACCAAAGTCCCTCATTAGTCTAAGCACAAAATTACTGGGATATATTTAGAAACTATTTTCGGATTTTCAGTATTCCTGTGGCATTAATCCCTCTCTCTGCTTCTCCCATTATTACCATGTTAATTTAAGAGGCCTGTAGCCAGAAGAACTGTCACAAACAGAATCCACTGGTAACTAACACGAATAATTTATTTCAGTTCTGAGACTAATCAATATATGGCCTAATTTTCCAGCTGTATTTTCTTCTACGGGTAGAAAATGCACAGAATTTCAATGACCATTTCAGAATCCCTTCTAAAAATTGAACACTAGAGATCATATTTTCCGAACCTGCCCAGTCTGTCTCTTCTAATTAACGACGTGGTGCACTAAAATAGATTGCCGTGTATTTTGCAAAGTGTGGCTGGAGGTTTGACTTGTATGGCTGCCATTGGCTTTCAGGGCTGTTGCCATGAGAACTCCAAATGATTACACACAGCTCTGCAGGGCGGGATAAAGGCTGGGGTGAGTTCTGGTGCCGTCTGACCCGCAGCCCCCAGCCCGGCCGCGGGAATCAGCACCGGCACCTGGGAATGGATTCAGCAGAACGGAGAGCAACGAGTCACTTTTTGTCAGAGTTAGGCTGATGGGGGGACTGGATGCCCTTCAAGGTCCCTTCCAACCCAGACGATTCTATGATTCTATGATTTCGCAGGAGAAGTCAGAAACCCCTCAGCTGAGACCGGCTTCTGGTGACAGTCCCTCCTGTACCCCTCCCTGGCTGTCACCCGCGCCTCGCTCGGTGGCCCCTGCACACGGGCCTGTGGCCCAGGGGGGCTGGCAGCTCCCAGGAGAACAACGTGCCATGGCAGATCCCTTTGCTGGTGGATCCATTCCTAAAGGAGTTCTGTTTAAAACCATCCAGCTGCAAAAACTTGGCACGGGCTCTGCTCCACAGCACAGGCACTGGCTCGCCTGTCTCTGGGGGCTGGCTTCTGCAGGGTGTGACATCTCCCCTGATGGCTGATGTACCCAAATGTGGTGTCCATGTAATAAACACACAGGAGCGAGTAAGCACATTTCATTCCCAAACAAAAATCATGCTTGGGAAAAGGAGAAATCAACAAACACATGAGGGAAGTGAAGGGTCAGGGGAGGGAGAATTTCTCACCAACCCTTTAACTTCTGAGAAGCTGCAAAGAGTAGTCACTTAGTCTAAAGGTCTCCATCGCCTCCTTCCTTCCCAGCCATACATCTAACAACAGTGTACGCAGGGAGTTGTGGTATTGCAAGACATTTTATGTCTTAACATAAGATGTCATAAAAGCCACCATTTGGACACCATTGCTGGGGAGTCCTGGTGGCTGCCTTAGCTTGGGCAAAGCATCTCGTACAGCCAGCGCCACGCTCTTTGCAGATCCGAAAGCCCCCAGGGCCTCAGCATGGTGAGTTATCTCTGTTTCTGAAACAATCTGCCGTATTCACTTCAGAGTTGCATATCTTTCTGATAATGTTTCTTCCTGCAGAGCACGAAAAAAAGCCTGGCTTTCCACAGTCCTCTTATATTCCCAGTCACTGCAGGTCACCCATCCTTTCCTTCCTGTTCTCCATGGCTTCTTAGGCAGAGGCAAATTCTCCCCCTTCTCTTCATCAGCGCATGATCTTCCTCCCCCTCGTCCCGCTGGCCGGGGCGGGAGCAGAGCGGGGATTGCTGCGTGTGGCATGGGAGCAGCCCCAGGAGCCTCCCTCCAGCCATCGGGTGGTCCAGTATCCATGGTTTGAGAAACACGGGCAGGGAGAAACAGGCTTTCTCTGTTCTGGTCCAACACCATTTGGTGTTTTCTCTTACAGGCTGTTCTCTCCACCTCACTGCACAGAGAAAACACCCCAGAGTATCCTGTTCAGAGCCACTTCCTTACCCTACATCCCAGTGGATGCAGCTTCTGAAAGGAAGCAGATTCAGCAAGGATGGAGTGCTTTTGGGAATCATTCCCAGCATATGGAGACTGTATTCTGCAGCAATTCAGGGCAGTTCCCTCAGCAAGTGGAAAATGGGCTTCACCTCCCTGTGGTCTCCCTGTGGTTTGCTTCCCTTGCGATATTATTTTTGAACAGCAGGCAGGAGCTCTGTGTTTCTTGTTCTGTTTAGTAAATCCAATAACCAAACCTGGCCCACTTCTGGGTGGTCCTCACAAAATACCAGAAAACCATGCCAAGGCCATGTGATATAATAATCATAAGAAATACAGGGATTGCTTTGACAGATACCTCAAAATCAGTTTTTCAAGAAATGGGATGTTTCAACCAACGTGTCCATTCCATTTGGGTGTTTTTTTCCCCTATTCCTTTTACTTATTCAGTGCCTTTGTTCTTCATCCTGATACGCCAAAATTACCAGCCTGGAAAAGGAAGGTCACTGATGCATGATGCTTGACTTGGTCTTGGGCTGGGAGAGACATTACTTTACACAAAATGCCTTCCAGGTTAAAGAATTCCGATGTGAATTGCTAGGCAGAGCGCCTGCTTTCATGACCAAGAATAAGAAAGAGAGATGCGAGAAACCAGGCATTAAAGCCCAAACGCAAGCACAGTTTCCTTTTGTTTTCCAGCACAGTCTGTGGGTACAGTTCGTGCCCAAGGACTGCTCTGGGAGCGCAGGGCCAGCCCGGCCCCGCTCCATCCCCATCTCTCCTCCATCCCTGTCCCTGCTCCATTCCCGCTTTCCTGCCCCTGGAACGGATGGTGGGGCTGGAGGGTGAGGTGGGCTGGAGGATGGACATGTCCCCTCTGTACCTCAGCGGAGGTGGGAGCGGGAGCAGAGGCTGCTCCCAAACCTGCTCAGCTTCTGCTGCCTGGCAGGAGTGGGGCCACCGCGGTGCTCAGCCAGCGGGTCCCCTGCACAGTAGGGATGTCCCTGAGCCTGCCTGGCTCACAGGGAAAACAAACGTTATATTTCATCACCAACACTCTCCTTCCCAGCTACCAACTATCAATGACACTATACTTAACTAACATTTTTCCATTCACAGCTTTTTACAGCTGCGTTGTATAAATGCACGGTCATTTCTGGAGAGGACAGGAAACCAAGTCTCTGCAGCTCGAGGACAGGCTGGCCGGAGACGCTGTAGTAAATTCCTGTTGTGATGGCAATCACATTAATAATCATTTGGAGCAGAGAGGCTCTTCCTTCTTAAGGGCCTGATCCAAATCACATTATGGCAGATGAACTTTTTTCCTCAGTTGCTTGTGCAATAGTGGCTAACTGGGCACCTACGCTCTTATTTGTCACTGCCCTCATTTAATTAATTGCTGTAGGATTAAAAATGCTGGTTAAATTCATGCTCACAATAATATTAATCATTCTTGTCTCTTTTCATAACCATAGGCCCTAATTCAAATATCGTTAATTTTACACAGCAAACATAGCTAAGAGTGAGATAAAGGAGAATTTCCCGCTCAGAGGTTGCCCGATACAGACACACAGCACAGCAACGTGACCAAGGCAGCACAGCGCGATTGATTTTCCTCTTCCTTTTTACTCCCAGCTGCTGCGATTCATGTGAAATCTGTCTGGAGACAGTGGGATCCCACGAAGGGAGCAGTTGGTGCCGGGAGAAGCAGCCAGTGTTAAAGGGGATGCACACTCTCCCTCTCCCCCCAGCATGGGTACCCCTGGATGGAGTGTTTGCACTCCTGGGTGCCTTCTCGTTTCCTCGGGCTCTGGGAGCCCAGCTCCTTACAGAGATGCTCAGGGTTAATGGGGCACCCCCAGCCCTCCCGAAACCCGCATCTGGCTGTAACCTGGCCCTCACAGCCCTGCCAGCTTCTCTTCGCTATGTTACTTTCTCACAGAGCTGCTCTCCCAGCACGTAAATAATGTAAAAAAGACTGTTCCCTTTGTGTTCAATTAGTGGGGGGAAATGGTCGTGTGGTCGATGGAGCAGGCGGGGACTCAGGAGGCGGCAGTCCAGTTCCCAGTGCTCCCACACGCTCCCTGCGCAGCCTTCGCTGCCCACAGCCGTGTCCTGTGCCCCGCACCGAGGGGAGCCACCGGGCGAGCGGGATTCCAGACAGCAAGCCCAGCGGGCACCAGTGACACCAATACCCTGCTGCCACACACGGCTTCCTGCGATGGGGGGCTCAGGCTCCATCCCACCTTCTCTCCAGCAGGAAAACTCCAGTGCAGCGTGTCTGACGACAGTGACATGCTGTCTGGTCCCTCGCGCGGCATCGGACTGAGCCAGCCAGGGCGCGGGGCAGCTGAGGACAAGCTGCGACGAAGGGGGCATCACCACGAAGACAGAGAAAGGTTTGCATAACTGCACAGGCAAAAGGTCAAATCCTTTATTAAAATAATCTGTAAACAATTAAAGCAGCCACGAATATGGGAGGTATGAGTGTGGCCATTAATATTTAGGGGAGTGGAGGAAGGAAGACAGAGAGATGAAAGCCGAACACCTTCTTGAACCTCAGCCAAAGCTTTATCAACCATATAAGTAAGGGAACATATCCTGCTCAGCGAGACACGTATTCACCCTGTTTCATTACATTCTGTTCTGTCCTCGGTCATGATGGATCCTGCTGAGACTCGTGTTTAACAGCTCCTTCCTGCAGTGGCTCGAGCAACAACAAGAAAAAAAATATTGTGAAAGTCACACCCCATTGAAATTGCATCCTAAAGGGACCTGGCGAGCGCAGTAATTACCAGAGTGACTGTGAGCACCGGGGCTCACGCTTGGCTCAGAGACTGCTGTATATGTTGAAATTAAAAAGGACTTTAAACAGATGCAAGAAAAGTGGAAATTACGGACCAAAATGTAGGCACAAGAGCGATTCATCATTCCTGATAAAGAGCCATTAGGCTGGATTTTGATGGGAGCAGAACCCAGGGAAGCTGCCCTTTCTAAGCTTACAAATGCAGAGTAATCCCCGACTGTTTTCAGATAATGGAAAACTGCATTAACCTTGTAGTGCTTCCCTGATGACTCTGTCACATTCTCCCTCTTACAAGCCTCTCTGCTACTTTTTTTGCACCCCCTGATTTCTCCAGGTTCTTATTTCCACCCTCTGGGGCCAGTACAGAATGCCTCGGTACAGGAAATCAGAATCCAGCCCCTTCTTATTTCAGCCAGAACTAGATTTCTGGCTTGTTTTAGCCATCAGGGTAGCCTTGACATGCTTTGACTCGCCTGCACCAAAAATGTAAACAGCAGCCCTAAGTACAACAATTAACATTGTGTGTCTGCAGATGTTTGTTTCCCTTAAAGGCGCTTGGAATTTGAGTGGGGAAAGGCAGGGTAGGCGGCGAGCGGGGGCTAATGCAGTCTGGGGCAAACTTCCCAACTGCAGTTCTATAAACAGCTCGGGGTGCTCCCCGTTCCGCGGGTGATGTCACCCCAGGCCCACGGGGCCGCGGCGCTGCCATCCATCATCCCCGGCAGCTGCTCCCCCCCAGCATGGGCACGAGGTGCGCGAAGGCGGCCGGGGCCTTGAGGCGCTTCAGTTTCACGTGAAGGGAAGCCAAGGAGCTCTGGATTCCCTGGATTCTTCATACAAATTATCTCACCCAAGTCTGCAGATAATGCCGTCTAACAGTTGTAGGTTATAACTTCCAAACAGCAAGATAACCTTCATCATCAAGGAAAGGCAAAAATGCCATTAGCAGATAGAGAGGTGATTTAACTCAACCTAGCCATTTGCTCACAAGTCTTAATTTATGTCATCAGCTGTGATGAAATGGGTGTTTTCTTAGATAGATATGGGTGACTAACACAGCGCAGAACTCGGCAATCTTCAAAGGACCCTGAGTTTTAAATTCTCTGGCTAAAGTCAAACATTTGTCTTTCTTATCACTTTCACTCAAAGGATGTGTTTTTGCAATATTACATCAGTTTCATTTGCCAACAGAAAAGGCCAAAAGGTGACGTCCAAGAGATGAATGCTGCCTTCACTCACACCACAGTAACCCATCAGCTGCGCTGGAGTTACTCTGGGTTTCCAGGGAAGGACTTGACAGCAGGACCATAACACCCTGATGGAACATTGCTGATACCACACGGCCAGAGCTCCATAAATCCAGCACTTTCCAGCTGAGACATCTCAGCTCATGAGAGCTCAAAGCTGAGGTGACCAAACAATGGTGGGACACTCACCTTCCTTTCCCGTCCAAAAGGTGTGGTGAGTTAGGGGAATACTGGATACAGAGTTATGCTGTGACTAAACCTGTTTTGTCTCAATTATACCCCTTTGCAGCACGAGAGATGGAGGCTTTGGGAACAGGACATATTCTTTAACAGGTCAGTCACATTTTCTCGTTCTCTGCTCAAACGGCAGCACCTTGGATGCTCTTGTGTCCCCCTTTAAACTGTCCCTGAGCCAATCCTGTATGATTCCTTGCAGTGCTGCTCTCCTCCCTCAACAGCCCATGGAAATCAAACAATATGTCATTTGTGTTGGAAGCAGATGCCCCATCTTCCCCAGATGCTAACTGTCTGTTAGCAGTGTGGCAGATTTCATGCCTCCTGCAGCCCAGAGGTTTTAAGTTTAGTGGGCTCACACAGTCAGAAATTGGCCAATTGGATACTCGAGGAACCTCTGCATAACCGGATTCCGCAAGACAGAGCAGGACCTCCAACACCAGGTAGAACATCAGAGCACCTCTCATTATTCAAACACGGTGAAGTGGTTCCCCTGCAGTACACTGTTATTATTAAACACAGCAAATGCTGCTACATCAGTTTTACTTTCCTGCAGCCTCCCGCGGGGCTCACAGCGAGAGCAAATGAAGTGAGTGAAGAATGATGGTGGGCACCAGGCTCCTTCAGGCACAGGAAAGGCTGAAGGTGACTGACTGTTTAATGCAATACAAAATACAAACCCTGAGCTGGTCGTTTGCTGCTTTTTCTACCAAGACAAACAGGACATGCCCCTGCTCTGTGCATGCAGTTTTGCACAATGCCATGAACTCTGCAGGTGACAGCTTGGGCGAGGGAACAGAGCCAGCTCTGCACACACGCTGATTGGGTTTCAATACATAAAAGTGACAGATGTGGATATTTTTCAAAGCTATCTGTGTACTGGATCATTTGAAATGTTTCTTACCTGAGGCTACCTGCCAATAACTACTACTATTCTCTGCAGCTGCAAACACCTTCAAAATGAAGGCAAAGTTCCAACTGAGCCTGATGTTCAAGCTCCAGCTCCAGCTTTAAGCTATGTGAAGAATTCAATCAACCTTCTCATGCATCTTCTTGAACAAGGATGAGTTGGTTTTGTGTGCCTGTAGTTTCTTCACAGTTGTGTCAAGCTTTTTGCTATACTCAGCCAAAGACTCAGCTAAACCCAGGTGCATCACTAGGGTAGTGAGGTTGGATCGCCATCTCCACAGTGGCATTAAAGAGAGCAACACTCCTTGCAGCACAAGCAGCCTCCTTCATGGCTTGAGACAGATAGGGACAGCTGGGGACACCAGGCAAGGATGACCAAAAAGTTTCTGCACAGAAGAAGGAGAAGAACCCCAGCACAGCCATCACCAACACTTACCAAGTTCATCAACTGAAACAAAAATAAAAGTAGCTGCAATTCCAGTCTATGCAAAGACAGCTTGAATTCCTCACTCTTTTCCTTCTGGCACCAGCTGCTAACACTCCCAGTTAGGGCAGCCCCGCGTTGGCAGGGGCAGAGGAGCGTGGCTGTGACGCCAACTGACACACACTGGGAGAGGCTGCGGGGCAGTATCAGCCCTACACACTAACCATAGACCTGCTGAAACATTATCACACATGAAGGACTAATTAGGTGTGCTGGGCCATTAGCCATCTCTGAACATTGACTGATGGAAAACATAATTAATGGCAGCTTTCATAAACAGACTGCAGAACGGAGAATTAAATTAAAAGGAAAACAGCTGTTGCTAATGGAAATAGGGACCATTTCTTGATTAAAATATCTGCCTGTCTTTCCGTGGGAGTCTTTCCAGAATGGTGGGATGGAAGAGTGTAAGGAGACCTGGGAGCAGAGAATCCTCAAAGCTTCCGGCTGAGGAAAACACAACTTCTCTGGCTGATGAGCCACAGTGTTTTCCTTTCACAGTTTGGAGCTGGGGAAAGAGCTACACAATTGCCTTGTCCATCTCGACACCAGTCTGAATGGCTTTGTGACCCGTGGAGATCAACCCTGACATGAAAGAATCCAGTTCAGCTTTAGCATAAGGTAATATTTCATATTACATGAACCCACAGATAGAGGAGGGTCTAGGTTTCAGAAACTGCTTGCTAAGGCCCCGTGTACTAGCACGGAGCTCTGAATCCAGACCACACCATCTCTGCAAATCTCACTTAAGCACACATATTGATTCCGCCACCGAACTGCAGCAATGAATGCACAGCTGAGAGCATCGATCAGAGGGAGACTTCCACCCAGAGGGAGTCACTATGGACTCAATAAAAGTTTGCTGACATAAATGAAGGACAGAAAATGTCAGAAACAAGATTTTGTTTCAGGTCATCCTCCATGCTGTGGTGACTCTTATTCTCTTTGTCAAGGAGTCCTGCAGGAGGGACCTACAGTACAGAGGAGTTAACACCCAGATGTTCATAGACACGGAGCAACACGGCTTCATCTGCCTCCTACCATCTGCTGTGAGACAGAAGTCACACGCCTGCGGGGTGGGAGTCTTCTTTCGGAGTCCTTGAAGTCATTTAGCTTTACATTTACTTCACTTAGCGTAACAATTTTTGATGTGCCTCCAGGTGCCCTTGGGACCTGTGTGTCAGGAGACGTGGCCTTCTCACCGCTTTACCCTGTGTGTTTCGGCGTCTCCTCTCCAAGGCTCACAGAGGCTTTAGTCCGTCATATAAAGTCCTGAATTTGGGTTTGATTCCCTGGGAGGGCCCCGAGCTCTGCGAGTTACAGATCAACAGGGGCACGTAACCGCTGAGCAGCTCTCTGTGGGTCCGCTCCCTGTCCTGTACCCGGGGCAGGAGATCCCCGCTCAGCATGACTCCCCCGGCCCTGTCCCGCCTGCACCAGGGGGACACATCTGTCCCACCTCTGGTGCCTGGGAGCTGAGCCCTGGAAATCCCATGGAGCCCCATGGAGCCCGCTGACGAGGAAATGCCTGCCCCATTTCCATGAGGAAGGCGTGCGAAAGGCTGCGCTGGGGCTGCCTGGTGGGATCAAAGTGCAAACCAGAGAGAGAGAGAGAAAGGTCTGAAGGATGAGCCAGCCAGGAACGTCTGTCACTTTCCCCCTTGGTCCAGGGGGTGTCTGATGTGGTGCTTGAAGGCAACTGGTGCTGGTCCGCAGCCCGTGGCAGCCCTGGGGGGGCCCTCCCCAGGCCCTGCCCCGCAGCAGCACCCCACCTCCCCGACCATCCCCACTTTTCTCTCTGCCTGCTGAGTCTAAAAGGAAATTCCCTCAAATAAATACAAAAGCACTTGATGTTCATCTAATGGCATTTCAGGGAGAGGAAGCATGAAACCACACAAGCCATTCATCTCCATAAGATGGTTTTATCAGGGGCCCAGAACACAATTCCTTAGCCCAAGGAGGTCTGATCTTCCTTGTGAGATGTAAATGCGTGACATTATGTGCAGAATGGGTGCTGCTTGAGAACCCAGGCAGATACAGAGTAGGCATGTGGGAATGATCAGCATAAAATATTTCCTTTTAATGATGTGCACACTTCTGCTCCTCCGAGGGAGAGCAATATGTGCACTGAATACTGCGCTCATTCTGCTGGTGACATGGAGGTCTTGATCTGCTGGGGCCTCCAACTGCAGACATTATTTGTATCACCGACTCAGCCAAAGGTTTCCTCTCCATCACTGAGGATGCCCAGCCTCCCTCTGCTGGGGCTTTCCCACCTGCAAAGTCCATGTCCATGGGTTCACCATTTGGGCTATGAGCCAAGCTGGAAAACCTGGCTCCAAACCCCCCGGGGTTTGCTCCTCTCTGCAGTCAGCAGCAGCATGGAGTTTATTTTTCTCTCGTAAGACTATCCCTGCTTCTCCCTCCCCTCTCACCACAGCACCAGCGTGAGCCTGCACCCCTGAACCCAGGACAACAGAGTCATGTCCAAAGGAGCCCGTCACCAGGAGCCCAGGCTTTCTCGCGGGGGCCTGGGCATGGAGCAGAGGGGTCCCGCTGGGTGGAAGGGGGTCTGGCAGGCTCCAGGGCTGTGGGAGCAGAGCCCGTCACTGCAGGAAGGCGCTGCCACGGCCATGGCACAGAGCACAGCCCACAGTCACTGCAGCCGTTGCCGTAAAACAGAGACGGGGAGGGTGGAGGCCGTTTGTGCCCCTCTCCTGTCCCTTATGAAAGCAGGGGCTCACGCCTTCCCTGCCCGGGGACATCGGTCTGTCTGTCTGTGGGAGCCCCAGCAGCTCGCGGGGGTCAGGTGGGAGGCGATGTGAGCCGGGCCTGGGGCCAAGGCCTTCTCTGGTACGACGCTGCCAGAGCAGCCCGGCCGTCTCTGCCCCCGGAGCTCCATGGGGGACAGGACTGGGGCTGTGCTCGGGCAGGACCCAGCCCTCCCGGGGGGCACTCCCCAGCCTGACACCTCCCAGTTCAGGAGCTGCAGACGGTCCTGGCCCCGCGGTTCATTTCCCCATTTCCCTCGACACCCCCCAGCAAAGCGAGTCAAGCGTGCCTCACCACAGCGCCTGGGAGACCGCGGGCAGGAAGGGATCAAATTTTCCAGTTTTGCCTCAAGCATGTCGCCACATCAGCAGACAACTCCTTTGCCTAATGCCAGCGCATTGTGTGTCACCTCATATTTCACACGACACAACACAGGCCAGCGAGGCAAGTCCCTTCTCTCGCTGGCCGACTGGTATTTATGGAGATAGCAACCACCAGGAAGCTGGGGTTGAGGGCACGCAAGGGCTGGTGGTGGCACAGAGCCCTTGCTACTGGTGGGTGGGATTCCTTTACCTCCCCTGAACTCCTGCCAGGCCACTCAGCACATCTCCAGCCACAAGAAGTTTGCAGCTGTTTTGGTTTGAAGCACCAGAGGAGGGGGAGAAGCGGGGGGGCTCTATCAGCTCTTCCCAGGGAATGTGGTTCAGCTCCTCACACCTCATCTTTGGTCAGGAAACCAAGATGGGGACAGGCAAAGCTGCTGAGCCCACTTACACTGAATACCTCAAGAAAACATGTGGAGCCAAATTATGTCCCATTAGCTTCTCGCAGCCCACCAACTCCCACAGCTCTGCTGCAGGAAAAGCAGGTCAGCATTTGGACCATTACCCAGGCTCCTGAACCTCCTGGTCTCCAAACTGTTCTCACTAGGAACACTGGGAACATCACTGCTGTTTGCAGGGACTCTGGAGCACCAGGGATAACCCAGATTCTGGTACCCTAAATCCCACTGAGGTACTTGTGCTCCGTGTTAACTGCTAGCAGAGTGCTTCTGGTGGCCTCTTCTACAGATTTTCAGGGGACACAGAGGACAGAAGTCAGAGCAGACATCCCATGCAAGGAAAATGGGGTGGGTGTGTCCAGATAAGCAGCCAGCCTGGGCTGGCACAGGCTGCATCCATCCCTCCTTCAGGTACAACAATTTGGACATGGGTGTCTGTTTTTCCTGTGGCTCCAGGACTCCAAGGATGCCGAGGCCTCTGAGGTCCATGGTGGATGTACCCCAAGCATGGGCAGATGTCACCACTGTGGCCAAGCACTGGACTCTTGTTCCCAGCAGGGACACAGCAAGGACAGCAGAGCAGAGAGATGGGGCCGCACGCCCTGGAGCCCTCAGAGCCTCCCAGACCAGCCTACATATGGCAGCATGGAGGTGGGACAGCAAAATCCCCCCCTGCCCATTCCAACCAGTGCTCCGTTGTTCAGTGCTGTGGATGACCCCCCCAGCCATGGGATGAGTGGGAGATCAGGGCAGGGGGGCTGAAAGGGACGTTCTCCACCGCTGCAGACCAGCTGGAGCCCACAGGGCTGAAAGGTCCTGGGCTAAGGCAGCCCTGGGGACACCAGGGGAGATAAACCAGAGGAGCTGGGGCTGTGTGAGTCATCCACAGTTGGACACCCGTGTCTTCAGAGGGATGAAACAGGGATAGCTCAGAGAAAAAAAGATTGTCTAATCACTCTCCCTTGCTTTCCTTTCTTGGTGTGTAAACTGGGGACAATAAGCCTGCCCCCACAAGGCCTGGCTCTGTGGGGTGGGAGTTCACAGAGGGTGGGGAAAGTGTTTCTAGAGACACTGATTCTGAGTGGCAGGAAGAAAAGAGAAGGAAAGGAGAGTAGTTCCTTTCTTGGAGTTGGTGTCCCTTGCAACCCCTTTGTTTTGATTTCAGATGTATGGTTTGCTTCTTTTTTTTTTTTTTTTTAACTGTGATGGTATTTAAGGCCGAAAGGGGATTTCATCATCTCCCCACGGCCATTCTCAGCTGCAGCTCTGACCCCCCCTCCCTGCCTTGCTCCACTTGGTCTAATAAACTTTTTTTTTCGCTTGGTCTAGTTTCCTTCCTTGCGCTCTTACATCATCTTTGTACTTATCTCAGATTCTAACATTTCCCATTTCTAAGCACCTCTGAGAATAGCAATAAACACCATGTTCGGCAGTATCTTGGCATAACACGTCAGCTGCAGCCAGCAGTCCTGAGTGACAGAAAGCCAGTCTGGAAATCTAGGGTTCCTTCTTTAGAGGATACCCACTTGCTGGCCACTTGGCAACGGCTCATTAAAAAATCAGTATTTACAGTCTCTGATTCTACAGGAAAATCCAGGCCAAAAAAGTGAAGATTTGTAAGTGGGAACCTGCTCTAATGTGCCCTCTGCTGCTCCCAAACGGCATTGAAATTAGCCGGGTCATTCCTTCTTTCCTTCTTCTTTCAGGATGATTTATGGCTAAATACTATTCATTGCAAAGCAGAGTCAGACTAGTTCTATGCAAGATAATACTCATTATGCAGACTTTCTGACTAGATTTTTTTTTCACTATTTCATTGGTTATTTTTACATTGTAATGTGCAAAAACCTATTCATATCTTTATTAGCCTGACTTGTTTCCTACATTTATGAAAAAGATCTTTCTTTGATAACAGTTGTTATTGCTGGATTGAATGTCAGACTGTGATCTGCTGTAATACACCTTTCTGAATTGCCTTCTCTAATTTTATTAGTTGAAAAAAAACCACCACCTAATTTAAGGAGATAAAAACCTTCCTGAAGTGAAACATTGCCACTAATTAGGGTAACAAGAACACAGGTATGAGCTCCTGGGGATACTGGATTCTAAGCTTCTTTTTCTAACACAAGCACAGGCATCTTTTTCTGGAACAGTCTTCCTTCTCTTTCTGAAATTCTGCTGCTTTTGGGGAAACTATTGACATTAATCTCCTTATCCACGATTCTCTTGGGAAAATGCTGACCAGGACTCAGCAGCTCCAGACTCAGGTCCTGGGTTTGCTATAAATACCCTGTGCGACCTTGAGCAAGCCACTGTCAGTCTCTGACTTGGTTTTTCCATCTGTAAAATGGCAGCAATGATGAATCCTGTGTTTTATTGCCAGCTCTTACATTATGCATATCTGCAGGGGAACTGCTCACTGCATCTCTTTGTGGCTCAGTTCCTCATCTCTAAAAGAGGAATAACAATACTTCCCTTGTATGATTATTTTGATTGCAATCTCTTTGCATAGGCACGTACTTGGAGTGCTGTGGGGCTCTGCCACAGTGTGCAAACAGCCCATTTGCCCCCTCTCCTGCCCCAGACACAGCACCATTCCACCCTCGGAGCTGGATTTGCCATGTGGCCTCGAGCGACCTGCCCCCAGCACTCCCACATGCCGGCCGTGGTGGCTCGGCCCCTCTGGAAAGCTGCTGGATTAGTAGTTAAACTGATGGACTTGCTCTGCAGCACCTGAGAAGCACCCTCAGAGCACGCTGTGCTGGTGGAACGGCTGGGTACCATCACTGCCATGGTCAGCAGCAGAGAGCTGGGGGACAAACCTCTTGAACTCACACTGCTGCTTCCGTGGGTGAACACTTAACTGCTGCTGCACCTCCAGTCCACAACTTTTGCTCAGCTGAAACATCCATCCATGATAGCCAGGTATCCCATCTTGACCCAAAATCTTTGGATATACCTCTTACAAGAAAGAGACCAGTAACAAATTTTTACATTTGTTACATCAATTTAAATAGAGAACATCTTCACATGACTACTGCGGGGGTAATTAGGATAAGTAGAGATATAAACGCCTACAATGAGCAATCTTTTATCTTTGCTGCAGAGGTGACCTAACACCATGGTGACATGGAAGATTTAATATAGTGCCTAGCTGAGGAAAGGAATTTTGCACAATATTAGATGACAAAGTTGTTCCATTGTTTAAGTACCAGAGGCATTATTAGCCTGTCACAAGAGTGGGGTAGGAGCTCATGGACTCTCACACCTGCCTTTGAACAAGGTTGCCTGTCTAATTATGTATGTGAAGTATGTCTGCTTGTAAATACTGAATTTTTGAGACTGAATTTTGATTAAAAATTTTCTTCCACCCCTCCAAGCAGGCACAGCAGCCTTCACTACCAACCCAGCTTGAAGCAAGACTCGATTCCACTCGGATGGACCGCATCTCAGCAGCAGGGAGGACCAGAGGCACATCTGCAGGATCCAGTCTAATATTTCCCAGTGTGCAGAAGAGCAGCCAAACTCAAGGTAACACTGAGCGTGGAGCAAAAGAGGACAGAGCCCACTTAGAGATGTGAATTTCTTTCTCTTTATAACTTAAACATCCATTTCTTTGCGTCTCTGTATGACCAACTTATTATTCTTTTTCAGATATTCTTCTCTAGTTCATTCTATTCTACAATCTGATGTTAAAATTCTGGTAAAGTTAGATCAATATAAAAAGACAGTCTGTTCAACTGCAGTTTTCCAGGAAGAGAACATAATGTCAAGAGTTTGAACCCCGAGAAAATAACATTTCTCCTCTGTTTGTATTTCCAATGGGTGCACTTAGATTATAGCTCATCAAAATAAAGAAATTACGGGCAACTATGTCTATTTTCATTGTAGTGAAGTTGGAATACCAAGAGCTGGTTAAGAAGTTGAGGGACGGGATTTTAAAAGCCGCAGAGGCGACTCTTCACCATCTCTCCCTGCCTTGCAGCACCACCTGCAGAGGGGCTGTCAGAAGCGCATCGCTGCCAAAGCTCAGAACCTCCCAGTTCACTGCCCAAACAGTCCTGCTGCAGTGATGAACACGCTCTAGAAACCAGGAGTCTGACAGCCCTGAGGCCTAAAAATCTTCTGCTCCAGGATAAAGGCAAGAATGTGGTCTATTTTCGCAGGAGCCTCTCAGTTCCCAGGCAGGAAACGCATCAAGCAATGGCAGAGCCAACCCCGCCGCTTTCCGATTCCTGCTTTAGAAACTTTCCCACAGAAGAACTTTTCTGGCAGTCAAGTGTCCCAGCTGCAAAAGGATGGTGGGATTTTCCAGGGCAAAATGCACTCAATGGTCCATTAATCCTGCCTTTGGCACAAGGCAATTGCAGGCTTCAAAAGACTGCAATATTTCACCTCCTCCGTGTATCTACTCAATTACACAAGATAAAATGTCGCAGGGGTTGACCTTCATTTGATCACCCAAGCGTAAGGTCTGTTTGCCCTTGACTCAGCCTGGGTAGCCAAACAGCAGTGAGACAGGGACTGGTCTGCGAGAAGGGAGATTGTGAGCACAGTTAAAAAGCTGCTGTTTGAAATATGGCTCTGATTATCTTCCCATTTAAAAAAAAAAAAAAAAAAGAACAAGAAGAAGAAGAAGAAAAAAAAAAAGCACAGCTATTTGCCTCAAAATAGAATGTTCTTATGAAATATGGAGCATTTCTGTCTTCTTCCAGAAGCCTGATCCAAATGCCGTGGTAGTAGCTGGGAAGTTCCCACCCCCTGGGATCAGGCCGTGGCTGTGGGAGGCGGTGGGCACAGGAATGTGCGAGGGCAGACAGTCCTTACAGCTCGATCATCAGCAACGGCAGAAAAGGACACGCATTAAAAAGGCGGAAAAGAGGGCAAAGGAAGACCCAGGCTCCAAAGCTACAGCAGTGAGCTTTAGCACCAAGAACCAACAGCCCAAAATATTAACAGTATATGCTTAGAAAGATATATTTAGTGATACGAACTGTCTTCAGAGGGGGAAATACGATCCTTTTTATGAAGGGATTGAGTGATACCTTATAACATGTTTGTTTGCCCTTACCCTCTCTGTAGGAGAGACGTACCAGGACCTCATTCCTCTGATGGTGAAACATTTTCTTCTAATTACCAGCCTACTTTTATTCATTACCAGACAGAACAGATCTGCCAGTTTTTCTCTGGTTGGAAAACTAGTTCCCTTACACAGTCATCAGGTCAGTCGAGCAGTAGACACCCTCAGTAAAAGCATCTTGTGTTTTAGCCCGTTGCTATCTGCCATCACCTCCGGTATTCTTCTTTTCTGCTAAATTTATCCAAAAGTCTTGTATTTTATTTGGATCAGACTTCAATCATTTTTCCTTTTTTTAAATTCTGGAACATTTTTTCCTGCTCCCAAGTTGCGTTGTGTTGCTGCTGCAGGGATGCTATTACACAGACACATATAATTGTGACAGGCCAGTGCCTGTCTGGGTCAGAAATTGTCATTGAGTTATGATCATTATGTTTTGTTCCACTTGGATGAAATAATTTCTATCTCTATGCATTATTTCCTTTACGTACATTTCCACTATGCATTATGTATTCATGTCCTGCCTCTCCCCCTTTCATCACCTCTACCTCTTCTCTCCTTCGTCTCCTGGTACACATGCCTGAAGAACATTTTGCTATTTGTTTTAATTTCCTTTGCGAGGTCTAACAGCTATACTTCTGGCACATTTCCCTTTATGCCTACAATTCCTAACTTCTGAGATGTAGTTTTCTTTGATTAATCTTTTTTTCCATTTCTTCTACTCCCTTGCTTATTCCTAATATCCCATTTGAACTGGCTATTCGCCGGGCTTGGTCTGGAGCCCTTCCTTACAGAGTTTTATCCCTCTGTGTACAAGTCCCAAATACTTTTATACCCTCTGCTTAAATTCTAAGTCTGCCCAATATTCAAACCTTTTTTAGCGTTAATTGCCAGTGTGTACCAATTTCTAGCACATTGGCGTTGGGGTATTAGGCTTCCCATTGGGTTCATGTTTGCCATCCCACCCTCTGAGATATTCCAGCTGGTCTTCCCTGCACACACATCCAGAGAAGATCATGGGGAGACCGCTGACGGCAGGAGAAATTCCTCTCGACCTACAGCCACAGCAGCAGTGCCAAGAGAAGGCTGGAAGGTCATTAGCTGAAACTATTCTCATAGAATAAAAAATTGTTACAGTAGATTAAAAATTAGCATGAAGAAATGAAGTTCGTACATATATTTTTAAAGCCTTTGTCAGGCAGCCAAAATGAAAACAGACTTCACCAGACCACGAAAAATGAAATGCATGCATTAGTCCTTGTATGACTGGAGCTTATTTCCTTGCTAAATTCCAAGTTTCAGGTCTCTCCCACTGAAGCAGAAGGGCTGCTCAGGAAAACTCCCCAAATGTCTTATAATAGCAAATGAAATACTTTTTTCTGTTTCTCACTGTACAAGTTTGCCCAGGCGGTCAGATAAGACAGGGTAACATTTCCAGAAAATGTGGTTGTGATTATAGTTACTGTTCCTACCATATGTGTAAATATGAGTTGTTTTGGAAGGGTTTTTGGAGGGTCTAAGCCAGGGAGTCTCCTGAGGAGCAGGGCGCAGGCACTGCCCTGACCAAGGGACCTGTCGGTTGTCCCCTGGGTGCAGGAGGGACCCCAGACCCTCTCATGCCCCCTCTGCCCCAGGCAGAGCAGCAGGGGGAAAACGGGAAAACGTTTCGGTCCACCTCATTGAAAAGGCCTCTTTCAGAAAGTCAAACCCAATATTGCCATTTTAAACACTGCTTGCTCATTTTCAGGGAACATCCTGATTTTTGAATAGTCGGAGTTGGCAAGGAAAGCTGTGTCAGGTTTTTCAGAAAACAAAAAATTCACTGGAAGCAAGGGAAACTGGGGAAAGGTGGGGGCAGGTTCAGAAAAAAAGTAAATGGGAAAAGAGAAACCATCAGACCAAAACAGTCACACTACAGTGTTTTACTTTGAACCAAACTAATGCCTTTTGAGGATGATTCACAGCA
>JAOTQQ010000005.1:581964-613676 GCA_026546715.1 Gallinago undulata
TCTTGGATTGAGGTGCCCAGAACGGGACACAACACTCCAGGTGTGGCCTCCCCAGTGCTGAGCACAGGGGGACAATCGCCTCCCTACTTCTGCTGGTCACACTATTTCTAATCCAAGCCAGGATGCCATTGGCTTTCTTGGCCACCTGGGCACATTGCTGGCTCATATTCAGCCACTTGTCAATCAGAATCCCCAGGTCTTTTTCTGCCAGGCAGCTCCAGCCACACTTCCCCAAGCCTGTAGCCATGCATGGGGTTATTGTGGCCCAAGTGCAGGACCTGGCATTTGGCCTGCTATAGCTCATACCATTAATGTTGGCCCATTGATCCAATCTAAGTCCCTCTGTAGAGCTTCCCTATCTTCATGGGAATCAACACGCCTGCTTAACTTGGTGTCATCTGTGAACTTGCTGATGATACACCCTATGTCCTTATCAAGATCATCGATAAAGATGTTAAACAGAAATGGGTGGAAATAAAGTAGAATGAGAGATTTATGCAAAAGCCTCTATTTAAACAAAACATTCTGTTTTGGAAGCATGGGCATCTTACTGCTACACACTCAACTTTGTATCACGGTAGACTTCTAGTATAGACAGCAAAAAAGTGCCATTTGAGGAAAAGCAAAATAAAATGGTTATAGGTTTATTCTTATACATAAAAGTGAATTTGGGATCACTAAAACAAGGCATTGACTGTTGGTGAACAAGGCTTAAGGTGATTGCAAGCAATTTGTACGAACTGAACTAGAAACAAATGAATCTTTTGGAATTGCCTCTATTTCTATCCTCTTGGCAGTCACTGAGTTGTCCGCACCCCCCTGCTTGGATCACTGGCTGGAACACGGGGGTTTGATGCAAAATATACCTGTTTCCAGTACAGAATAGGAATTTTTTCACCTGTCAGGGAAGACAAACACACAGGTCTGAATAGTAATATCAAAGTCAGATATTCTGCTGTTCCTAATACTGTCAGTAGCTTTATTCTGATTTGATACCTATAACATGTCTCCTTTTCTGTTGTAATTGGCAGAATTATAACAAACTACTGAAACAGCACTTCCACAGAAATTGCGTTAATTTGCTGCAGAAATCTGATGATATGAATGACTAGTTACCCATTTCTGCTTCAGGTGAAAATTGGAATCAGTTGTTATACTTTGTCAGGCTTTGATACTTCAAACCTAATTGAGAAAATAATCACAGAGGTTGCATGTTACATAGTTTCAGGTCAAAAACTCCTCTTCAGCAGATCTGATAATAAATAATTACTTCCCAGGGAATATAAAGGAGAAGAATTAATATATTTTTCCCTTTAAATTTTGAAGGTTTGTTAGTTTAAATAGAATTAAATGCAAGTTTTGTTTTGTTTAGCTTCTATTAGTAGACTTTGATTTGGCTTTTGGAGAGCTTTCTCCACGTTGCCTCCTTTTAATTCCCCTGGGGAAAAAAGAGGAAAGGGATGAGAAAATGTGGTTTAGAAGAAAGAAGGAATGAAGCAGAAAACTGAGAACCAAATGAAAAAGAAAGCTTTCAATCCTAATTGATATTAAATGAAAATGCACAGCTGAATGGGGTAGAACAAAAATGCGTGTTAAAAAAGTGAAGTTTTGTTGTGAATTTTAATGTAATTCAAATATAATGCAGGAATCTTGTAACAGCCAAAATGAGCCAAAATATCTCACCAGCTTTTCAGACTTCCTCATACCCCGTTGTCTGATCCTCTTTCCACTGAGACTGTGCTTTCCTTGTACCAAACACCACAAATCTCAGTATCAACTCTTTCTTTGTTTCTACAGGCAGAGCAATATCAAAAGAAGAATCGGAAGATGCTTGTAATTTTAATTTTGTTTGTTCTAGTAATTGTCCTTATTGTTGTTCTTATTGGTGTAAAGTCACACTAGGTTTCACTTCATTTTCTCATTTTTGGAGTTTATGTGAACTTCTTCCCCAGCGCGAGTGGGTGGACCTGCACTCCAGAAAGCTGCCTTTGAATGTAACAGCCCTTGTGGTGCCAAGTCTGTGCAATGTTTCTGTGGAGTCCTTCAAAGTACAAGTTTGGTGAACTGTGAGGTGTTTGTAAGGAATATATGGAAAATGTCAGGAAACTTGATGCTCCCACATGAGTAATTTGGCTTTCTATGCAGAGGTATTTGGAAACACAGTACTTAAAAATGATTACAAAATTGAAGTTTACTGGTGAGTACAGTAATTAGTGTGTTACTGTGAACAAAAATGTGCTGTCTTCTGTGTTCTCATGTCACAGTTGTGACAGGCTTCAAATTTAAACCATGGGACTAAATAACAAAAATTGATCTGGGTGTAAAATATGTTGAGGCACAGAAATGTTTGACTTCCTCTCCTTTCTTCCAGACTCAAAAACTCCAACAAACTGGATAGACAGCTAAAAAAGCTTTTAGCAACAAGAACGTAGTCCAACCCCCGTGATCTTAATTTAGATACTGCACCATTACTAAGAATCGGAGTAGTACTTGATCTTGTAAATAGCAAGATTTAATCACAGGCATAATTTAACACATTTAGTTAATTAAAAAAAAATTCTGAGATTGAGTAATCATGGGAATGTTTTTTTCCTCACCGGAACGATGATATATTTTTTTTCATGTACTTTTTTGTTTGTTTGTTTAAAGTACAAACATTACATTAAAGCAGTGGTGAAGTTAAACCTAAAGAATGGAGATTCTCCTTCTGGCTTTCTATTCTCCCTGACCTGCTGTGGTGGGTCTTGATGTTTCAGACTTCAGTTGTTGTGTAAGGTGCTTGTTTTACAGCCGTCTGTCCGTGTGTGTTACGGTTTTTGAATAAGAACTGACTCCACTGCAGTACTTGTTACATCCATTGTCCCTGACAGAAGATTATTTATTTCAAATGCCTGCCTGGAAGAGGACATGTTTATGGTGTCTCTTGCTGGCCATGAGAGGTGTCATGCAAGTGACATGTTACTAGGCCTTCAGCAGAGAATTTGGATTATTTTCACTGTTTTTTCAGTGGAAAAACTTTGCTGTAGGCCATAGAAGAGAAATTGGGGGAACACCTAAGTAATAGAATCCTCATGACTTAATTCAGGCCTGAAGCGGTGTGCAATTGTAGAGGCCTTGCCTTAGTATTTTTAACATGGCTTTTCCGTATGGAGTTTTTCCCCAAAGGGATTGTAACTTATTTCCTTCATTTCCTGAGGGATGCAGTGCTCCCCAAGCCCCTGCAGAGACGCCCTGCTCGGGGCAGTGCCGCTCCGTGTGCCCCTGCCCTGGGCTCCCGGCTCCGTGCCCGGCGCAGGGACTGCCAAGCTGCGAAAGCCTTGGCTTTTGGTGTGGCTTCTTGTGAAAAGCTTCGTGCCACTCCTGTGTCACCTCGAGACAGAGGGGATCCGTGACTTCCAAAACTGCCTCTTCAAACCCCTGATTAAACTCCTGAAGTAAATTGGTAGCAGAATGAGTGACGCTTGTAGCTGGGTGTGCAGCTCCCTGGTCTGGTGACGGATCTTTTCCATGGTTGTGAGTAGAACTACTGTCTCCCTCGTGTGCTCTCCGCAGCGGTGGGTGTGAAGCAGCCTATTGCTATAATTTAAAATACTGTACTTGCAACTTTCTCTCTAACATGAGATCGTGTTATTTATTTCTGTCTTGACTGGTGCTTTTGACATTTTATCATGGCTAATGAATTCAAAGAAGTAATAAAACACTTCCAACCCAATTGGTCAATCACTCTTTTTTTCTTTTTAGAAAAAAATATAAACTGAAACACACCTGTGTGATATGAATGTGTCTTCCTATACTTTTCATAATTAAATGAGAGCAGCAGTGACACAAAATATCTTTGAAAAAAAACAATAATGTTCAGTAGCACCCTGTCCCCCGCTGTGTCAGGATGGATTGTCCCCCCACAGCTGTCACTGACAAGCCCATGGTGTCTCAACTCCGCTGCAATAGCTGGCCACATATTTTCTATCCAAGTTCTGTAAAAGGCAAAGCACTCTTAATATGCATCACACAAGAGGTTAAACTCGGATGTCAGCTGTCCTGCGTAACTTGAGCTGGAATTTATTGAAGCAGATTATAACCAGGAGAAAAACCTCAGCAAAACAACGTCCAGGTTCTGACTCGTTCCAGGTGTCAGCCTGTCGCAGTCGGGTCTGAGCCGCCAGCAGAGAATCACACCCTTGTGCAGAGCTCGGTCAGCGTCCCCGGAGGGGTGGGTACTGGGGTGACAGCCAGACAGAGGGGTCCCTGCTCTGTGGCCCTGCAGAGATGGGAGAAGCTGTGGCTGGATCTCTGTGGGGTTGTGCTGGCTGCTCTGGGGACACGCCATGGGTCCCTGCAGCCAGAGTCCATAGATCTTTTCTTCAGGCTAATTTTATAAAAGTATCGGGCAATAACGTTTCCACAATGTCCCTTCAGAGACCAAATAAGACATTACTCTAAGGAAGTGTTTTCTGCAATTCAAACTAATATTTTTTTCTTTTTAGGTGCATTTCCATCGTGTGCATCAGCATTCACTTTTCCCACGTGCTCCCTTCCCCGTGCTCAGACTCCCCTGCCTTTCCTAGCTGCAGATTAATGGTACCGGTTCCCTACTGACTTAACGTTCGTAGGGGCTGATTGGCAAATATAAAAATATGAAGATAAATACCCTATTATATTTAAAACATTTAAATTTACTATAAAAGCTGGTGATGGAAAACATTGTTTCCTTTTAGTGGATCCCCACACTGTACCTTTGGAGCCTATTTTGGCTTTCTCCTCTTTCTGGAATGTTTTCAGATGTACATTTTAGCCGGTATTTAACTTGATGAGGCTAAAAGGAGTTCAGTTTTTTCCATTTTTATCCCTGTGTCACTTCGCACTGTCGAGATGAAGCATTTCCATCCCAAACCGGTGTTGGGGGGGAATGCGGACTGCCCTGCTGCCGGCACCTCGGGACGGCGCCGCGGGGCACGCACCCTCCGTCTATTTTTTTCCCCTATTCTTTCCATTACGGTCTAATGTTTTCCCCATTTTCCTTTATGATCCGTAGAACTGTAAAACCCCCGGTCTGCCCGCGGGTCCTCCGGCACCGGGCCCCTCCGGGAGGCTGCTCCCACACGGGGGACGCGGCGGCCCCGACCAGGCCCCTCCGGGAGGGGGGTGAGGTGAGGGCCGGGCCGGTGAGGGAGGGAAGGGAGGGCCGGGCCGGTGAGGGAGGGCCGGGCCCCGCCGCCGCATCCGGGTCCCGGCGCCGCCCGCCCTTGCTGCCCGCCCCGCGGAGCCGGCGCCGGGCGGAGCCGAGCGGACGGGCCGGGCCGCGCCGCGGGCAGGAAGATGGCGAACGTGCAGCTGGAGTTCCAGGCCAGCGCCGGCGAGGCGGACCCGCAGAGCCGCCCGCTGCTCGTCCTGGGCCAGCTCCACAACCTGCACCGCCTGCCCTGGGCCCAGCTGCGGGGAAAGCTCCAGCCGCGGGTCACGGAGGAGGTGAGGCCGGGCGGCGGCGGCGGCGGGAGAGCGGCGGACCCGGACCCCCTCAGGCGCCGGCGGCGGCCCCGGCCCGGCCTCCCCGTCACCCCCGGCCCCGCGCGGCCTCGTGTTGCGGGGCGCGCCCGGCCTGCGCGGCGGGGGGAATGCTGCGGGGGCGGCCCTCAACGGGGGAAGGCGGGGCAGGGCGCCGGTCCCCGCCGGCTCGGGGGCAAGGGCGCGGTGGGGGGGATCCGCGGCCCTTCCGCGCCCGGCGGAGGGAGCGCTGCGCTCCTCCGGGGGGCGCGGCGATGTGGGCAATTAACGTAATTACCCGACGGCGCGGTGCCGGGAGGCCGAGCCCCGCGCAGGGCGGAGGAGGCAGCGCGGGCCCCCCAGGCCCGTTGCGGGGCGGTGGGTCCGTGTCTCCTGGTGGGGTCGCGACAGGCCTTGGCAGGTCTTTCTGCTGCGCTCCCGAGTCCCCGGCGGCAGGGTTTAGCCTCCTTCCTGCGTGTTTGTTTTAATTAATTTGCTGTGTGACACAATAGCCCGGGACTAGTAAATCAACCCATCTCTTCGTCTCTAGGAAAACTGTCCCAGCTCAGAAGGGCTCCGAAGCCGCCTCTGCACGACATGGCGTGGCTTTAAATTGTCATTTCTGTGGCTTAAAAGAGGCGCTTGTAGCGGAAAGCACGTTTGTGTTTTCTGGTGAATAAGCAGGTTCATTCCCTGTTTCTCCTCGCTCCAGAGGTTGTTGTGTTTAAAGTGTGCGTGCAGTCTGTGTCCGGCCCCTCGCACCCTGTCGTCGAGGGGTGCCTGAGCGCGGCGGGAGCGGGATGGGACGGGGAGTCTGATGCCGCCCTTTGTCTCCAAGTCCTCCTTTCCCCCCAGACGTGGCAGTCGGCGCTGAGCACGCTGAACCCCAACCCCACCGACAGCTGCCCGCTCTACCTGAACTACGCCACGGTGGCCGCCCTGCCCTCCCGGGTCAGCCGGCACAACAGCCCCTCCGCCGCCCAGTTCATCACCCGCCTGGTCAGAAACTGCCTCCCCGGGGGGGCCAGCAGGTGTATCGTGGTAAGTGGCCGTTTGAAAGAGCTCCCCCTGAAGCGTCTCGTCAAGTGTTTTCTCGACTTTTCAGGATTTTAGCTGTATCCAAGGAGACCGGAGGTGGGCAGGTTTTGCCGATATAATTACACTGACATTTACAAGTGGTTTTGCGCTGACGCATAAACAAGCCCTAACTGTAACCACATACGTGTGCCCAGGGAGGTGGAGGGAAGTGAGGTTGGGTATGTATGGAACGTCTTCGGCTGGGGACATCCGCGCAGAGGGAACGGGTAGTGTCTCTGTCACACGGATTTATGGCATCGGCACGTGCTTTCGCAGAGCGTGTGTCTGCGCTGCATTGCCCACTGAAGGTGCCTTGTTTGTGTTACTCACCGAGTTTCAAAAATCTTAATGCACACTAATGCTCCAGTGGAAGTCCTCTGCAGGACAAGCTCCTGGGCTGCTTTGGTCATCTTCTGCATGAACCTCTTGAATTTTTATTTGTTTCTACAGCTTCTCCAGATTTATTCAGATTTCTAGGTTGTCAGAGAAGACTCATATAGTCAGTGTCAGTAACAAAATCTAATTACACTCTTCACTTGGAAGACTTATTTGTATCAGTAATAACTCTGCTTAATTTTGTTTCCCTTATAGTTAACATTGAAAGTGTTTAGCTAAAACTGCTTTCCATTGGTAATTTTTTTAATGAACTTCAGAAAAATATTCTACATGTTAAAAAGCTTTTGGGTTAATACTAGCCACATTCTCGTATCATGTCTCTTTGTTCCATTTGTTTTGAACACATATTGATGGTTCCCACGCTCTCCGTAGACTAACCTGTGTTAATTGCACTAGTACAATTAAAGCAGTCCAGTTCCCTCACAAGGAAGTACTGATTGCCACCCAGTCAAGCCCAGCAGTGAAATTCACTTCCATGTGGGAGATGAACTGAATGCGTTCAGTGTGGTTGGTCCTGCCTCTCCTTCCCTGCAACAGGAGGCAGCAGTGTGGCTTCGCTCAGACAGCACTTGTTTCCCATCCATCCTCCTTGTTTTTTCCCCTCTTCACCAGTACTGTCACAGGTGACAGATCCTTTTAAATACACCCTTCCACATGCCAAACGCTGTCTGACCCGTCTGTCTCCCGGCGGGTGTTTCAGATGGTCTGTGAGCGGTCTGAAGTCTTCGCTTCTGCCTGCGCCTTGGCCAGGGCTTTCCCCCTGTTCACACATCGGTCCAGCGCATCGAGACGCACAGAGAAGAAAACTGTAACGGTAGAGTTTTTCCTGGTTGGACAAAACAACGGACCAATAGAAGTTGCAACACTTAAAGTAAGTATTTTTTGTTTCCCCTGTCGCCATTTTTTTCCCATTATTCCCTGAAATATATTTTTTTCCTTCAATTTCTTGAATGCACAAATACACTTTTCTCAGGCTACAGAGGGAATAGCTGTTGTATCTAAAATAATAAATTATCGTAGGTCAAAGTTCCTTGAAACTGATCAATTCACAGCACTTGTGAGTAGAAATATTGAACATATTACTGCAGCAAAGGCTGAAGATGTTACTCAGAATTTAGAATTCAGGGGTGGAAAACACCAAGTGCATAGCACAAAGAAAATGTTTCCTTTCTTATGTTATCATAGATGCAAATAGTGCATTTTTAGCCTTTGATATTACATTGCCTTCAGTGCGTGGGCTTCTCACTTTCTTTTAGCCAGGCAAAATCTGTATGTGCCTGTGCAGGTGAATATCACAGTGATGTCATTAAAAGTTGCTTATTTTGGGATCCCATATGGTCTCTGCTATTTCTGTCTGATGTACCTCTTTGGCTGAGTTTTTCTAGCAGAAAACTGTAGCCAGAAAGAAAACCCTAAGAAATGACTCGGCTTGGGGATGAGCTGTACAGAACAGTGAAATATGTCTAAGTTGTCTTTCAGTAGCAGATAATCAAATCCCTTGCATGTGGCTGTTACAGAGGGAAAACTCCACATCAGCAACTCTTATTATGCCAGCTCACTCCTCTTCAGGATCCCAACTTAAAAGCTATCCCAAGATTTGCCCTTGAGCTGTTGGGGAGTTTTCTGTTCAGTACACAGACACTCTCTTTGCTGATCAGTCAGTGGGCTTCTACAAATCCTTTACAATTTTTGGCAATGGATTTGTCAGAGGGTACAGTGTTGCTGCATCTGAAATTCACTGAATGGCAGCTTTAGGGCATTTTTTTTTTTCCCTTTCAGTATCTTTTCCTCCATGCTTTGTCCTTACTCTGTGAACTGATATGGCTACAGCAAATGATGCCAGAGCAGTTTTCAGGAGAGTGACAGACAGACGTGCTATGAGTACAACTGTTAATCATTCAGTTTTCCCATGCCTCAAATCAGAAGAATCATAGCTGGCATCAAAAACAGTTCCTTCGGATAGGTAGAGTCAAAACCACGGGGGTTATTTATAACTAAAAAACAAAACTGAAATTATTTCTACCTCCTGTTCTTCCCCTTGATGTCGATGCCAAAACTGTTACTGGCTTCCTCCAAGCTGAGTTTTCACCCCTTAAATTCAGCCAGCCCCAGACAGCTAACATCGAGCAGGGGGGAGGCATGTGATAGGACTTTTTTAGCTCAATCTCTCCTCAGCATGTTGCTGTGTTTTACACCTACTGCATTGTCAGGGTATTTTGTGGCGAGGACTAGCATGGATTGTCAGAGTTTTACAAGGCAGTTATTAAAGCCTGGCATTATCCAGGTTCTCGTGCCTACCCTGGGAGCCAAACCCAGGCACAGCTTATTTCTGTAATTCAGATTGTTTTCCTGGGACTTGGCCTTTGGGTAGGAGCAGCTCCATTTACCTGCCTGGCCCCAGCGGTGAGTCACTCAAACCTGGCTCCGCTCCTGAGGAGGTCCTCATCCCTCTGGGGGAAGTAAAGCAATCAACAGTAATTGCAGGGAACTGGGCACCATTCCAAAGTGAGCCAGGATTGGTGAGTCTGCTGGGATGCAGAACAGATAGTCCTAGGCCGGTCTGGCCAAGCCGCAGATCCCTTGGCACAAGGGACTATCCAACACGTTGGATCCCTTTGAAACCCATCTCGACTTGCCCATCTGCTGCGTGTGGTCTTCAGCGTAGTGTGGCTGCTGGAAAGCTTCAACGAGGCTTCCTTCCTCACAGTCGTTTTGCTTCAGGTTGCTGACTCACAGCTGAAGCTCACTGTCTGGTGCCCTCGTTGTCCTTTTTACCAGGAGGATCCTTCTTTAGGGAAACAGCCGCAGCAGGCTTGCTGTTGGCCGTTTTCGTTCTGTCCACTCTTGATTAGTTAAGTTTTTGCTCCGTCCAGGTGAGGGCCAGTCCATTTTGACACAAGAATGAGGACACAGATGCATGCATGTTTTACAGAAATACAAAATATTCCACATTCCCCATGGGCCTGCCATACAGAATATCTTATGGCAGTAAGCTCTATTACACTCAGCCACTCTGCCTGCTGTACATAAATTTTGCAGTTTCCCGTGTAGTAGAGTGTGTAATCTCAGCAGGTTTCTAGCCCGAGCAGCCGACAAGATCATTGTGATTTCCTGAATTAGCTTCCTCTGATCTTTCTTTCCTCCACCTCACATCGCCTTCTTGGTCTCCCTTTGGTAGCGGAGAAAGCTACTGATTTTGCAATATCAATTCACTGTGGGAAGGAATACAGTGGCTTAGAAATTAGAGCACAGGGACAAACTGAAGCTTAATGCATACAAAAACTGAGGGTTAGCTCGGCTGACGTTACTGGTGGGTTTGCTGCAGAGGAGCCACACGCCTGGTGTAGGCTGTGCAGGACAAATGCAGAGCTGTGCAGCAACCAGCAAACCAAGGCCGGTTCTCAGGTGTCCCCCCTTCTTTTCACAGTGTCTGGCAAGCGCCACAGAAGGGGTCAGGCTGGCTGCTCGCATCGTGGACACCCCCTGCAACGAGATGAACACTGATAACTTCCTGGAGGTGGGTGAAACACCTGCTGGTAACGGTACTGACTGGGTCTGGACGGCAGGAACCAAGAACTGGTGTCGCCATCTCTTAGCAAAACTTGTATGTCGTCATTGGGAAGCACATCAAAGAACCTGCCCATGGGTGATGCTGAGGATATTTCTTTGACATTTAATATTTCGTAGAACTTTGCTAAGTTGGAAGGAGGCAGAGTGTGCAGCTGGGGTGAGGCTCTGGGAGTTGGAAGACACGAGTTCTTGATTTGGTCACGTCACTGGCTTCTCTGCCAGTGCTGGTGTCGTGTGAAACCTGATGGTGGCAAGAGTTTCTGAAATTATGGGACAGGAGTTGACATGTTTCCAAATGAGTTTTATCATAAAGATCTGGCAAGCTGCTGAGAATGAAAATATTCCTGTCCTATTGCATCGTGATCCAATAGAGTGAATACCTGGCCTTTACCTCTGAAGATTTCTTCTATTGGCGGAGCTTAAAGGTCAAATTTGTATTTCATGCTGCAGTAAGTCCAGGATGTCTCAATGGAATTAGGCCATTGGAAAACCAACACCACTCCCAAAATTGTGAATGTTTGTGTATGCATGCAAAAATCACACAGAGCCCTTCAGTGGGTGCCCATATGTGTGGAAAGACACAACTGTGTCTTCCTGATGACTGACTGACAATATCCTTTTTCTTTTAATGATTAAGGAAATCAAAAAAGTTGGCAAGGATCTTGGGATTACTCCTACCATTATTCGAGATGAGGAGCTGAAAGAGAGAGGCTTTGGAGGTATATCTTGTTGAAAATTCAGCTTTTTTCCTAGCAGTTAATTGGAATGTTTTGCCACCCTGATCGTAATGTTTTATCTGCACGTCTTTGAAACAGTTTTATTGCCCATAGTATGCCAAGATGTTTTACAGAAAATAGCCACAGATTGCTCCCCACAGTCTTTCTTCCCCACAAGTGTTTTAATGCTCTGTTTTCCAGGTATCTATGGAGTTGGCAAGGCAGCTCTGCATCCGCCAGCCCTCGCAGTCCTCAGCCACACTCCGGATGGTGCCACACAGACCATCGCCTGGGTGGGCAAAGGCATCGTCTATGACACGGGGGGACTCAGCATTAAGGGAAAGGTACACAAACACTTGTTCTTCTGCTGCCTTTGCTTACAGTCTTGTTTTCTGATGGAAGTAACTCTGTTAATGTCTGTAGGAAACCAAAGTATGTTTATTTGAGCAAGCACTTGGTCTGCTGTCATCCATATGGACACAGGCTGTCAGGGGAGAAGACCAAGTAGGATTCACGGGACACTTTACAGAGCAGTTAAACAGCTACCTGATATTTTGTCCTTTAAGTATTGCCCACGGCTAGGAGAGAGCTAGAAATAATGTTTAATTTCTGATTTTGGAGATAGATCCAAAGCCTATTTGAGTTGGCCTCAACGCAAATCTTGTAATCCACCTTTCTCTTTTCTAACAAATTAGCAGCAGAGCCAGTTCTAAGGCAAGATCCACCAATAGGCACGTGTTTCTGTTACGGCTGAGCACTGTCAAGATCAGAGTTACAGAAGCATCAGAAATACTAGTTTTAGCAGGTGTTACTGTGAGATTATATTTTAAAGAAAAAAATATATTTCTATGGTTCTGTTTAAACAGACTACTATGCCTGGAATGAAACGAGACTGTGGTGGAGCAGCTGCTATTTTGGGTGCCTTCAAAGCCACTGTAAAGCAAGTAAGTAAAATGTGTTAATTCATATCATGTATCCCAGCATTGCCAAGGAGCAGTCTTGGATGTATTCCCAGATATGGGGGCCAGTCCTGAAGTTCTGACCTGACGCTGCTGTCACCGATCTTGAGCCACTCTGCTCTTTCTGCTATTTCAGGAAAATAGTTCAAATCTTTACCAGGATCTTGAGAATTGTGAGAAATTCCTTGAGTGCTAATTTTTTTTGAGAGTCTGTCTTGAATTTCAGGGTTTGTTCTGCGGCCTGAGTGGTTTCTAGTTCCTTGAATCAGATTTATCCAGTGCTGATTTTGTTTAAGCCATGGGATTTGGGACAGCTGTCATCCCCTGAGCAAAGAAGGGGATGAGTCTGGGATATGAAGTCTGTCCATATTCCAAATCCTGTGCCAGTTCTAATATTAACCTGCTGGGGAAGTGGGAGCTCTGGTCTCATCAGGAGCTGCTTGTTGGTTTGCTCCTGTGGTCAGAAAGTAGTAGGGGAGCTGGGGAGAAGCCAGGTATTGAAATATGAAGAATTTAAAAAAATGCATATTGTGCTTTAACAATATGAACTGGGAAAGAGAAGTGGCCGCTGCCAATAAAACTCTGCCCTCTCCACAAATCCAGTGACTGAGTCTCGCTGACAGAGCAGTTATTGCCTCCAAGGAGTATCCAAAGTTCAAAGAACACTTACTGCTGCAGATTAATGCATAGATCTGACGGAAGTGTTGTCCAGGGGATGATCAGTGCCAAACTCCCATTTCTCAACAGTTTAGCTGTGTGCCTTGGCCCCAGCACCATGTTTGATGTGGAAAGATTGTAAACTTCACAGTTATCTGCAGGGGCGTAAAATTGAAACCAGATTTGTGAGCTGCATCTGAGGCAAAAGGCTGCCTTTCCATAACTGAGTCCGACAGAAAGTTAGATCATGCCTTTGCGGGGGGGAAGGGCTGCAGCTTACAGAGTGCGGGGGGGAGTCTGGGGAAGCCGTGCGTTCTTTCCATCATCAGTCCTCGGTTCCAGAGTAGTTTTGTGTGTGATTACCTGCACTGAGACAAGTTGCATTCACAGTCACAGTAAGTGTGAACGTAAGTGATCTGTCATTTCATGTGCAGTTATTGAAGCAATGAATAAACTGGCCGTGATACGTTTGGACAAACTGAGCCTGAAGAAGCTGTCATGCCTGACAAGAAATCTGTGCCTTTATGTGTGAAAACAAAAGAATGATTTCGCTGCTTAATTTTACAACCTCATGTAAGAAGACCTGTTAATGAAATCCCTGCAGAAAATGTATTTGGATAGGCAGTGGAAAGAGTTTGTCCTAGTTACTGTTTCAGGACTTTCTTTTTAAAAATGCTTTTAAGAATAATATAAAACTGGAAGAGGTCTAAATTAGCTGTGCTTTGTCGCAGAGACTGAACTTGGAAACGTGTTGGATAGAAAGCTCAGTGGGAAGAGGAGCAGAGGTTATCTGTCTTCAGAAAATACCTGACTACATGTTGTTCAACAGTTTTACAATGAGATTTGAAAGGACTTTGGGTAGCAAATTGAAGCAAGTGATTTTTCCTAGTAAGATGCATTTTATCCATTGTGAGCTTTCCAACACAAGGGAAAAGAGAACGTTCACTTAAATTTTCAAAATCGTTCTTGGTGCTGCCCGTTACCAGGCGGAGCCCTGCTTTTGAGGAGCTACAAACAGAACATGTGTCAGGAAAAGGCAGTTGACACTGGGAGCAGTTGACACTTTTTGATGGTGCATTAACCACATGCCCCAGGTGGAGGAGGAGAGTTTGGTGCAGCCCGGTGAGGGACTGTGAACAGAGTGGGGGTTTTGCTGCACAGACCGTTTTGGAAGACCGAAGGGTTGTAGATGGAGGGTTGTCTCATCAGCAATGCTGTTTGCCCACTGCCTGGACTAGAAACTGCAAAGTTACTTTATGGCTTCTAGGTGCTGCCAGTTATTTTGAAAGGCTTTGATTGATGTGTTTGGTCTTTAGACCTCAGAACATGAGCTGATTCAGCAAGTCCAGATTTCTTCAGCTATGGACTTCTATCAAGAGATTAACAGAGAAACTGACCCTGCTTTCCCCAGGAATTTGATATTTTTAAGGCTAGCTATCCCAGTTGCAGAGGAACTGTGTTTTTATTTAGGTCCTTCCTCTCTTTCTGTTCCTAGGATCCCTCCACACAATACAGCCATTATATAAATAACAAAATCATCATACATTTTAAAATCTTATCCATAACCATAAAAGCACTTGCTCTTAAACAAAAGTAAACCAGAATGGGCTATGCCAGAGGAGAGGAGGCTAAGGGGAAAAAGGAGTTTGAAAGTGCTGTGTACCTTCCAGCAGGAATGACACATTAAAAAGCCCAACACCCACCCCGCTCTCCCCCAAAAAAACTCCAACCCAAATTCATCTTCACTGTGGATATTTCTGGTTTTACCTGGAAAGAGAGAGGACTGATGCTGGTAGGGTGTATGTGAGCCTGGTGCAGGTTGGATGAAGGGCAGTGGGCTGTGTCATTGGTCAGTGTTAGATGTTACCTCCTCGCCCGCTTTCTATAGCTCTCGGCCTCAGCTTCAAGATGTAAGATATTCCTCATGGATTTCTGTGTAATAGTGGCACTGCTGTCAATTCGTTTCAGTCCCAATAAATTAGCTTGATGTGACTCAAACCCCGTTTCTCTCCTGTTGCTGTTGCAGGGTTTTAAAGACAATCTTCACGCTGTTTTTTGTTTGGCTGAGAATGCCGTCGGACCACGTGCAACAAGACCTGACGACATTCATGTTCTTTACTCTGGAAAGTAAGATTCTTTCTGTCCTTTTCACAGAAACTTTGAGAGGAAACATGATCTTTGGTTCTGTTTGTGTGAATATACCATGCAGATTGTGAACCTGTCCCTCAGCAGCTTCTCTAAATATGGATAACAGTATTTCAGACAGCCATAGTAGTGAGTTTTAAGTGTGCTTAGAGTTTCCAGTTGGGTTTGTAAATACACATCAAAATGCATATTATATATCATGGGCTGAGATTTCCTTAAAGCACTCAGGTTTAGGCTTTTTTTCCAGTACAGCCACTTTTCTGTGTCCATCTGCAGTCTGTCTTGTCTCAGTCCTAGAGGTAGGCTGCCGTGGTGTAAGAATCTCCTCTTGTGTTAAACAGAGTATGATACCTCTTTGCAGGGCAGCAATTTGTTAAATCCCAGCAGGCACAAACAGACCCAGTGAGGGGGACAGTGCTGTTGTGACCCTTTTCTCTGGGCGCTTGCAGCCGTACGGACCTGGGGCTCAAATAAGAAAGCAGCTCAGGATTAGGGCTGCCTTCTCTCCCAGACAGATGGGTCTTAGCTTCCAGCCTGAAGCCCTGCTGTATCAAGTGCCCTCTCTTTCTCCTAGAACTGTGGAGATCAATAACACCGATGCAGAAGGCAGACTGATACTGGCTGATGGAGTCGCTTACGCCTGCAAGGACCTCGGTGCTGATATCATTCTTGATATGGCCACTCTCACCGGAGCTCAGGTACCGACAGGGAGCTGTGCTGAGAGTGGGCAGGATGGAGTTATCTTCCCCAGCACAGTTAAGGTGAATCCTTCCCAATTTTGTCTTGTACCTCTCTAGGGAATTGCTACGGGCAAGTACCACGCTGCTGTCCTCACCAATAACGAAGAGTGGGAAAAGGCCTGTGTCAAAGCCGGCAGGAACTGTGGAGACTTGGTCCATCCTCTCGTGTACTGCCCTGAGCTCCACTTCAGTGAATTTACCTCTGCTGTAGCCGATATGAAGAACTCTGTGGCAGTAAGATTTATTTTTTATTCAATTTCATTTATGACATTAAAATGTGCATTTTCTAGATAATGTGCTGTCCTGTTGGTAGCTGGCTGAAAGCTTTTCACAAGGGCTGTAGTCTTTTAGAAATAGGCCATATAATTATGGACTTCAGGGTCTTTTACCTGGGGCTTTTGCAGGCACTATGTCACGACACTGATATTTAGTGTCAGTTTTAAATGGGGTATTCTGCTGCACTGGTGTCTTTGGGCTGCTTGCCTTTTGAGCGTGGCCCTAAGACAAGTGCTAAATTCCTGGATGGAGACAGTTTAAGAAGTAAAGACCAATATTGCTCAGATAATGTATAACCAACAGAGACAGCAACTGGGAGTGCAGGAACTGGGAAATCGAGGAGAGAGGCCTTGGGGATTGCTGTAGCTACTTTTGCTGTGTTTGGGAGTTACAACATGCACCAAGTTCCAAAAATGCTGCAGTAAGGATCTTGTGCAGAAGAGGAACTGAGCAGGGCCAGGCCGAGGGATCTGCAGTGTAGTTGGTCAGCAAAGACCTGTGTTTTAGGGCCATTTGTTTAGCTTTGAACTAGATTTGCACTGCTGTCTCTTGACATTTTCTTTTCTTGTAAGAGGAACGGTGCTTTTCTTGTTTCTCCAGGACCGAGACAATACTCCCAGCTCCTGCGCCGGGCTCTTCATTGCTTCCCACATCGGCTTTGACTGGCCCGGGGTGTGGGTGCACGTCGACATCGCTGCGCCTGTCCACGCAGTGAGTATGTGGCAGAGAGAGCTGCTCGTGCCTGCAGCTGCTCTGGGTTCTGAGCGTCGCATTCAGGTCGAGGGAATTGGGTGGAGAAGAGTTCTAGTGAAAAGCATTGGCTCTTCGTCTGTGTGGGGAGTTTCTTTGTTTCCATCCCTTCATCTGCTCATATTTTTCATCTTGGCTTTTAAATATTCTGTCATTTTAATCAGCAACATCTTTATCATTGGAAAGTCTGACAGCTTGCCTGCTTTCTGTTGGTGGCAGTAATCCTCACCGTCCGTTTTCACCCGTACTGTTTTGGGATGACCAGAGTTGATTTTCCTGCCTGCTGACCTGCCGCAGAGAAAGCATTTCTTTCCTCTTGAGGGTTTCTCCTCCTCCCTTTTTTGAACTTGTGTATATTCTTCTTTCCTAAAAAGCAAGCCAATTTACTCCCCGCCTCCTGTTTCTTTTTCAAATCCAATTTACTCACCTTGTACTCCAAATCCATGCTCATGCTGGATGGAACATTTCCTGCCCTGAACAACGCCAGGATAAACCCACCCTGGAGTCCGTACGAGCTCTGTTCTCACGTGAATCTCATGGCTTAATCTGCCCGGGACAGATTCCATAGCAGTGAGGATGCAGAACCACAAGCTGCCAGGGACCCTGAGTGTTTGCTGTGACCATGTGCTGTCACTGCTCTTGTTGCGTGAATAAGTAAAACTAAATTCAGATTCT
Organism: Gallinago undulata; assembly: GCA_026546715.1. Classification (NCBI taxonomy): domain Eukaryota; kingdom Metazoa; phylum Chordata; class Aves; order Charadriiformes; family Scolopacidae; genus Gallinago; species Gallinago undulata. The sequence goes on from JAOTQQ010000005.1 coordinate 599,407, forward strand.
ACAGTCTGAAGTGTGAATTGTTCTCTTTTTTCCCCCCTAGGGTGAGCGAGCTACTGGCTATGGCGTGGCTTTGTTGCTGTCCCTGTTCGGGGGGGCATCGGAAGACCCTTTGCTGAACATGGTGTCCCCTCTGGGGTGTGACGGAGACACTCCCGCCGAGGACATGGAGAGGGACTCCAAACGGCGGCGCCTGGTGTGACGCCCCCAGCCCTGGGGGGTGCGTGGGTTACCTCACTTTGCACTGATTCCTTCTCAAGCAATGAAAATGTCGTATGTCAGAAATTGCCATTTTTTTTACTATCATGATAAGATTTATTACTTGTTTCTGATAAAACCAGCCTGATTTTTTTTTTTTTTAAATTATTGGTGCAGCCAGTTGCTGAACAATATCCGTGGTGCAGAGTCCAGGCTCAACAAACTGTATCAGGAAGAGGGCGCATCCTCTGAGCTCCTCACAAACCCTAAGTGCATTAATGCATGGGAAGCTCTCTCTAGTCTGAAGAAGCAACTGCAGCTATTGCTTACAAAGCCTTCGGAATTACTTATTATATGTGAGGTTTTATCAGACGTTTCTGCAGGCCCCACTACATCTCAGAACACAGGACAAGGAAAAAAAAAAAACAAACCTCTGTAGATTTGGCTTATTCAGTGACGATTTAGCTTAGCAGCAAAGGAGATGTAATGAGAAAAGGCCTATAGTTTTAATAAGGTGCTGTTTTCGCATGTTTAATGTTTTTCTGACCAGTAAAATCAGTGAGAGTTGTCCAGGACATATCTCTACAAAAATCTTTCACATACAAATGACAGAATGTATTCATGTTAAAGGAGGAAAAAAATAGGACTGTGATTGAGTAAAATCGGTTTACAAAGCTGAGTGGCTTCTTGCCACTTAATAAATTTATTATTATTAAAGCAGCTTACCTATCCCATGTGGCGTTCCATGGCATTATTTACATTTCTGAGAACACTGAGTGCTCCAGAAGTTGGTGCACGACAGCATTGCTCTGTTGGGGTTCCTTTCCCCAGCCCCGACCTGTCTGAGAGCCGAGCTCGGAGGGTCACGGCGTGACCTGAGCGCTGGGGGTGGTTCTGGGGAGCCCACAGGGATTCCCCTATCTGTGGGGCTCGGCAGTAACGGGGAGTGCACAGGGTTGTTCCCAGCTGGTGACAAGCCCTGGCCTGGCTGGGCTGCCCCGGGGAGCGCCCTGCAGCACCAGGACCAGGACAGGGACCAGGGTTTATTCCCCGCTGGTCCCAGCTCAGCCCCTGGAAGCGTTTCCTGGGCTGGAGCCATGAGGGTGAGAAGCCCCCTGGGGCTGGCTTGGGGCCGCGCTGGGCTGCGAGGGATCCCCTGAGGGATCCCACCTTTCCCTGGGCGAAGGGATCCCCGGGAGCGGGGCTGGGCCTGGGGAGCTCCAGGAACACGACGGGTTTCATCAAAGGCTTCGTGGGCAGCTGAACACAGAGGGGAGAAGAAACAACATTTTTCACTCTGGTTTTGTGGCTGCCTTTGATTCTTGGGCAAAATGTAACTTCTTTTTTTTAATTAAAACCCAGAACTTCACTACTTCCTGCATTTGCTCCTCCCTTGCTGCGTTGGTTCCTGCTGCCCTTGCTGGTAGTTTTAGGAGATAATGTGTGTAACTGGGCTCTGGGCTGGCTGCTGGAGACAGCACAAAGCACCATGTGCCAGGAACTGCTCTGGGAAACGTGTGGATGGAGAGTTATCTTCCTTCCTGACTCGCTCTGGCCACCAAAGCTAATGGCAACGTGTTCTCATTTCACTGCTCTGAACTCAAGTCTTCAATCTCCATCCTGTAGAAACACTCTTTAAATTAATTCTAATTTTGAAATTTACCGTTTTGCTAAAATGGGGCAGATTTTTACATAGAAAGTAGCCTGCGGTTTTGTGGCATAAGGCTAAATTCTAATATTATTCACTGAATGAAGAAGCCAAATAAAGGAGAAATCCAATTTTGATGACTGATTATCGTGTTCTTCAATTTTACTGTGTCTCAAAGCATATCGTTCTGCTGGATTTAATTTGGAAGGCACGCCATCTTTAAAAAGAAATATCTAATATTAAAGAGAGCTAATATGAAATACCCGAAAAGCAAAGGGGATAAATATTTAGGAAATCAAAATCTGAAAACCAGCCTGTTTCCTTAAGCAGAATAAAAGAAATCAATCCAACATCTGATGGCAAAAAGGTCTGATGCTTCCTCTGCTTTGGAAATGCAAAATAAAGATAATAAAAATCAAGGGTTTGGGGTTTTTTTTCAATTCCATAATGAAGTCCCTTGCTGTTCCTCATGTCCATTGTTATTTCCTTCTGTTTAGATGAGAGGTCTGTTCTCTGGACCAGGAGCTTGGACGTGCTCAAGGCAGTGATGTGTGCTGCACCAAATACATGATTCTCTTTCTTGCAGCGCTCGTGCTGGGCCCCTCCCGCTAGACTCGGGGTGTTTCCTCACCCCGTAACGGGTAGAATTTTCATTCCTCTGAGACCCGTTCCCACCACCTGGATTTACTCACCCAACTCCGGGCAATTTCAGCTTCTGGTGCCGTGTCTGCCCCGGCTGAGACCCGGAGGGGGGGTCCCACGGTCCCCTAGAGGCAGCAGATTCTCACTGTCAGAAATTAACACGTGGGATAATTGCCAACGAGGAACAAGCCCGAGCCGGGCAGCAGGGCTGGAAGCGGGTCTCTGCAGCTGCAGCCCCCCCTGCCCACCCCCAGGGGAGCAGAGCCCCGTGCTCTGACGTTCTCGCTGCCCCCTCGGGCAGTGCCCCCCGTTCCTCACCCAGCCTCATTGTCCCTCGCTGTGACAAACCAGCAGCTATTGACGGGAAATGGCTCCAGGCACCGGAGACTGACCTGTGGATTCAGGCGGCTGCGCCCGGTATGTTCTGTCACCACCGACACCGGGCAGGGGGCACCTGCAGACATCTCTGACACCTGGGTCCTCCACGGTGCTGGTCCCCTGACCAGCCCTTCCCAGATAACTCTGACAGACGGGAGATGGAGCTGAGATGTGGGGAAGAAGGTCTTTGGTGTGAGGGTGGTGAGAGCCTGGCCCAGGTTGCCCAGAGAAGCTGTGGCTGCCCCATCCCTGGAGGGGTTCAAGGGCAGGTTGGAGGGGGCTTGGAGCAGCCTGGGCTGGTGGGAGGTGTCCCTGACCAGGGCAGGTGTCTCTCTAGGTTGTTTTGTAGGAATTAGAGCTTAAGTTACTGCAGCTGTGGGCCCAGCACTTTTAAGAGGAGGCTGCTCCCTAGAGCTTCCCTTCCTGGAGCTGTGCTGTTCCCTGTGGATGGCCCTGTGGACACTGACCTGGGCAGCAGGTGAGTTCCCGAGCTCCTCTGCTGTGGCCACCTTCCTCGAGGCCTAATGGTCCACAGCTGACCAGCGCTGCTCCTTCTCTTGGTGACAACCGTGTCCTCTGGGAGCAGCTTGCTGTGGAGCAGCCTGAGAGGGGAGGACACGGGCCGTCCCCTGGTTTGCTGGGAAAAGTGGAGTTGGTGTCTTATGGATTGTCCAAGGCCAACCTGCTTAGTCTGGGAAAAACCTGTCTGTGACATTTTCAACTTGTAACCTGTACCACAGGAAAAGCCTTTTCTGGCTTTGCAGCGTTTTTCCTGAAGCAAATTAAGCAAGAAACATATTTTAGCATATTTTGGGACTGCCAAAGGCTGTCTGAGCTGGGGACACATCATGAGAGTTTCATGGAGGGCTCAGTCCCCAGAGGAGAGAGGGACCCGGGCAAAGCCCCGCGTGGGGACTAGCTCTGTCTGGGCAGAACTGGCCCCCGCTCCCTGGTGGGGTGGGGAGGGGGGAGCGCAGCCGTGTCCCTGCCCAGAGGGATGTGTCGGGGTGTGGGGTGACGCTGGGCAGAGGGGTGGCCGCAGACACCGAGCTGTGCCCCGTGTCCACCATCCCCTGGCGTGGGGTCTGGCGTGTGGGGCTCCGGGGCGGTGCTGACCAGGTGAAAGCACAGGGGTCTGTCAGGTCGTCCCCTGCTGCTTGAGAAAAAGGGCTTGGGGCCCTTCCCTGGGGACCCGTGGCCCGTGGTGACTGGCAGAAGGGTCTGGCAGGGTCCTCTCGGTGCAGCCCGAGCAGCAGCAAGGCCGTGTCACCTGAGGAGGTGAATTACCCCAGTCCCTCCCCAGAAAGAGGGAGAGAAGTTATTCTGGGGGTGCAGTGGTCTGGCTGCCATGGAGGGAAGGTGTTTCCCGCAGCCGGGGGGAGCCCGGGCCGGGGGGTTCTGCCAGTGCCCCTCCTGCCCCGGTGCTGCTGGAAGGCAGAGAGACACCAAAGGGGGACTCCCTGTGCCCACATTTCTTCTGTCGTGTTCCTGGGACAGGACAGCCTCCGGGGAGCATTAAGGGTAAAGTCTCTCTGCTGTTGAGCTCTGAACTCGCCGACGTGTGTCGAGCTTCGGTCGGAGGAGCCCCTTACCCTGCGGCCGCTCCTCGTAAGGGGCCGGAGATGCCCCGGCGCCGGGTGGTCGCCCTGGCCACCCACTGGAGAAGCGGTGCCAGGAGCCGAGGAGGCCACACAGAACAGACCAGGGGGAGCCCCCGCTCTGCGTTTCACAGCCCTTTTCCTCCCCAGCCCTGAAGGCTGAGGGTACCTCTGCAAAGAAAGGAAATGTTAGTCGGTGTGCTGCAGCTGTTCCAGATGTTTTTGTGAAAAGGGATTGCACAACAGGGGTCACTCACCTTCTTGGGGTCTCTCCAGCCTTTCATCATGAAAATGTCAGCATGTAAATCATGGTAACAGGGATCCAGCTACAGAGAAGCTGAGGGTTGGGTCTGTTCAGCCCATTTTGGTTCCCTTTGGGTGTTTTGGACTGTACCTGTAGCCTCTGGTTTGATTTCTGCCTGGGTGCGGGGTGCCTGGGGGTGACAGCTCTCTATGGGGGTGGGGGACATGGACTTCCCACCCTCTTTGTAGTTTGGACAAAGTAAAGTTTTGAAAAATAGTCTTTGGGACATCGGGACAAGGGCCCGTGTTCCAGGACTGTCCTGGGTGACTCGGGGCATCTGTTTGCCCTCGAGCACCGATGCCAAGGCTGCTGCTGGCCACGTTTGCTGCGGCAACAGCTGGGGACCCCCTGAGCAGGGGAAGGGTCCTCCTGGGCTGGACGAGGAGTGGTGCCAGCCGGTCAGATTGATTCTTCTCCCTTTGCACGTGTGAGGGGTGGAATTGATGCATCTCATTCCTTGCTGCCCGCTGTGGTTCGTGTCCTGGAAACTCTGTTGCCCCAGTGAGCAGTGATTTCTAGGCTCCAAACGGCCAAGAAACACTTTCCAAAAACTGCACTCTGGGGTTTTTTTCCTTTTTCCCTTTCATGTTTTCTTTCAAACACTTCTCTTGCACAAAACCCCCAGAGAGAGTTCCAGGCAGTGTCCACCCATATGAAACCAGACATTTTTTTTCATAATCTTTTTATAGATTTGATAGTATTTAACTCAGCATGTATTAAAAATGTATAGAGTACATAAAATTCTTTATAAATGTCACCAAACGGGCCAATGGCTTTTTAATATCACTGCCACAAGACTGTATTTTAACCTATTTCCTCTCTGGATCCATTCCAGTGGCAATTGCAGGAGGGGAATACATTTAGTCTATATTTACTTAGTCTGTTTAACTTTCAGTTAGTGTCTTTGGCTCATCCCGTGGCCGTGCTATTTTGGGATGATTTATACAATATTTACATTAAATTCTGCTAATATTTCCTTGCCTCTTGAAGTTGGATTACACTATTTACATCTCAAAGGCCCAGGCTGGAGGAATGGGCAGCTGTTCCAGGCACCAGAGAGAATTTAGTGCAGGGGAGGCTGCCAGAAATGGGACTGTGTGTCCGAACTCCCCCCAGAGGAATCGTTTAGACGGGGCCCGGTGCCCCGCGAGGGAAGGGGGAGGCTGGCCGTGGCGGTGGGTCGGTGGTGTGGGGTCGGACAGCAACATTCAGACCTTGGGTTTGTTCTGCAAAGAATCTCTGGTGCATTTCACGTAAATTGCAGACGTCCTGGGTGAAAGGGTGGCTCTTTGTGGGCAGGACTGGGCTGGTGGCACAGAGACCGACCGTGCTCCCCCTGGGAGAAGGGTGGGCGCCGCTGGGTCCCCCTCGGAGCCTCTGCTGGGAATGGCCCGGGCTCTGGCCCCGCTCCACCCGATGCTCTGACAAACCAAAACGGGCATTTCACCAAGCTGAGCTGCGTGGTTCCCATTAAACCTCCTGGTAACGAGCAGAGCATAGGGTTTGCTGGAATATTTAAAGAATTCTGATTTTGGGGGGGAAGGAGGGTGAAGGGAAGTGACCACTTAAAACTAACAGATTTGACCTCTTTGTTAAGGCTGGACCAAAAAGCGAGCAGACAGAGTGGCTGCAGCTCAGGGGAACTCCCTCCAGGTCCCGGCGGTGGGGCAGAGCCGCGCTGAAGGAATAAAGCGCATTCAGGCCTCGCTGTGGTGCGTTACGAGGTGGGGACGATGCTGTCAGGTGTGTGACTCACCCTTTACAAAGCTGAGAGACAGATTTTAAATTCACCTCCGAATCAAAGCTTGGGAGCTGAGGCCATATTCCTTAAAACAAAAAAGTCAATTCTGGATTCATAAAAAAATTAAGATAAAGTACATCTAGCGACCCTTAACTGAACCACAAACTGGCATCAGAGTTAAGACAAAAAAAATTCCTCTCCATATGTACAAATACCTACCTTGGGGATGGACCTGTGAAGCCCGAAGCGAGTAGCTGGAGGAGATGGAAGCTCATGGAGCCAGAGCCTTCCCGACCCCAACGGCACCTGGCAGAACGAAGGGTTCTTCTGCTCTGATGGCACGGTGCAGCCTCATGGCCCAGGGAAAAAAAATCTAAACTGTGAGAATATGTAACTACCACTGTTATCTAGAGAGGGGAAAACAGAATCACCTGGAATTTTGGACTATAATTATTCTCAAAGGAATCTGCAGATCTTTTAAGTTCAGGGGATGATTGCAACAGACATCCTTAATAGTTTGAAACTGGAGAAAAGTGCTCCTCTGCAAGCCGGTGAAACGTTGGGGTGGTTAAACATTTTCTCTTTTTAGCCAATTTAGTTCTCATTTCAAGTCAATGAATTGTCTATAGTTCCTGAACAAAATGTTTTAAGTCTTATATCCTTGCTAATCCACTCCAGCAATGGTCCTAGAGGACATTAATTGTACTTTAAAAATGTCTTGTTTGCAACGTTACTTCAGTACCAAGAAAAACTTCAGCAGCAGTAAGAAAAACGTACTGTGTATAAATAATAGCTGTCATCCAGAAGGATCTTGTTGACTTTGGAACTGATAAAATGACACGGGAAAAAAAAAAAATGGGCAGCCCCAAAGTGAGAACTGAAGCAGGAATCCTGTGGTGCAGGGCGAGCACGGGCAGAGTCTGCCAGGTTTGGGCAGGGGAGAGCACAGGGCACCAGCTGATGGGGCCGCTCCACTCCTCCCGGTCAGCGTCAGGAAACGCTGGACTGGGGGGATTTCAGTGAATCGTCGTTACATTCTAGGAAAAGGGTTGTGAGGCTGCTCAACAGCAGGATTTAATCCAGGGGATTCAATAAATCAGACCGGGAGATGGCATGATGGAACTTGTTAAGAACTGCAGGTGTTGGGGGTAACAACATCAGCCAGGTCTTTCACAAAAGCTCTTGCTGACTCGGTCGCTGATAATCCCAGTCCGGGACATGAGAGTTATACTGGATGATTTATAGGTACTAAATGGATATGAATAAAATCATCTAAATTGCCCCAGCTCAGGAACCCCTGGCGTTACGGGGCGGGGGGGCGTTCACACACACCAGACAGGGCACTGAGTCGCTGCCAGGTTACTTTGTCAAAAGTTTAATTTTCTTTAAAAGGAGTTTAAAGACTGGTGTAGGTGATTTAGAAAGTTCTCCTCAAAATCCAAAGGAACTACGGCTGTGCATCACGTGTGTGCCAGGGGACATCTCAGCACACGTGTTCAACCTGTGTTTCAGTAAGAGATGTGTTTCGGTACAAGTTGACTGTGGCGTAATGGAACATACCATTAATGTTTTTATTCTCTTTATTAGTATTTCAAATGCAATTTTAATATAGTTTAAAGCAGTTATTGAGTTCTAAATAGGAACATCTGGGAAGAAAATAATTTTCCGTGTACGTTGAAGTCTAATGGGGAGGGACGGGGCACAGACTCGCTGGCGTCTCTCCGGAGCACGCAGGGTCCCCGCGCAGGGGGGGGCTGCGGGGCCTCACCCCCGCGTCTGCAGAGACCGCCCGCGGCAGGGTGCGGGGCGTGCTGCCCCCCCCCCCCTCCCGCACACCCTCCCTCCCTCCCTCTGCGGGGACGAGGGGGGACGAGGGCCACCCTCCCCTGGGCTCCGTGCCGTGGCGTTGCGGGGACAGTGCGGGGACAGCGGCACGCGGTGACGCTGCTGTTGCGGCTGCACCTGGGGACACGGATCCTCTGGAGGGACCGGGGGCCAGCGGTTTGCGTCGGGCTGGCGAGTTCCTTCCCTCGGGTTCTGATTTGCTTCCCCCGGCTGGTTGGGAGGAGAATTAAGGCAGGAACTGCTCTAAACGAGGCGGGCACTTTCTCTGGATTCCGTGTCTCACAGACGCTGTGGCACAGAGCCTACAGCTTCAGCGTTACTGAAATCACCAGAAAACTCAGATTTTATTTAGAAATTACTTAAGAAATGTTCATATTTTTTTTCAGTCTAATTTTTTTTAACTGGTCAAATACTTTTATTCCATTGTGTTTTACAACATTTTTGATTTTCTGTCGAGCCAACCCTAACAAATAGATCCAGATTGTGAATCTGGAAGGGTTTTCCCCGCAGAGGTGAGGGTGAGCCTGGATCCGAGGCGGCGCAGGGGTAGGAGTGGTGCTGAAGACCCCAGCCATCTGCGTGTCGGGCCGTTCCACACTGGACTTCTTCCCCGTCTGACTGTCACACTCACAAAGGCTGGCTCTCCCACCCGTGTGCTGCCTTCCCAGTCCCCCTTCACGAGCAATTTCGTAACATTCAGCCACTCTTCATACCTGTGTGAAATGGCTGCCAGTGAGAGCAAAATAGCGTTCCCTTCGTCTTCAGCAGATGTAACAGTGGACAAACTCCCAAACCAAATCCAAAGCCCGTTGTATAAATATCATAAGGCGTAGGTCTTAAATGCATATTTTGTTGGATATCACTTTGACATGTAAAATATAAAGGCTGTGAGGATAGCAGAGACTTTCATATCGTTGGCAGGCAGGAATTTAGCATATGTCTTTTAAAATGACCCTCCCTCTATGAACACACGTAAGCTTGCAAGCCAGGAAATAATTGAGAGACAATTATTCATCTGAGTATTTATACTACTTCTGATATTACTGTTATTATTTTTGTGGAGCGCAGCTTACTTTGGACCTGGCTAGTGTTTGGAAGCTCTCCATCCCCAGATGTAATGTCCAAAATAGGAAGCAGATCTGACAGGCACAGGCAATACTATAGGCGATCGCAAAACAGCGTCGTAAAGGTTTGGCTCCTGCCCAGCTTTGTGTGTGGTGGTGAAACATTTGGTGTTCTGCTTAAGGGTTCTGCAAGGAAACATCTGTGAGATTCTGCAGCAGATAGTGCAAAGTGTTTGATCGATCTTTGTTCACCCAGAAAGGCATGGAGAAGGCTTCACCCGGGCTTAACTGTAAAATCAAAACGCGCCTCATTGTTCCGACACAGAAAGCCCACGTGAGTCCCTCATGGTGCTCCACCAAGGAACGTTGGTGTGGTGCCCAGGCAGACGAACACGGGCCAGGACAGCCCCAATCCATCCCTGCTGGGCCATGGGGCAGGGTCTCTGTGCAGGTCTAGGTCTAAAGTTCCTCCCCTCGCAAGTTCTGCTGCTTGGTCTTCTCTTTCTCAGCAGAGAGGCATCTGCAGTGCAGGACCCTAATGAGCTCTGTTCATTGTCAGGCTTTGCCCCCGGTACATCCACAGAACGTGCTGTCTTCGTGCCAGGGTTTTTGGAGAGCCTGTGGCAGAAAATGCAGGGATCAACCTGGGTTCTGTGTCTTAGAGCTGCAGAGCTATGATCCCCAGACAAGCACCACCATCGAGCAAAAGGAGTTCAGAGATTTGCACCCTTCTGTTAAAGATGACTTAAATTTCAGAGATGTTTTTATCTACTCATTGTAGACATGTCATATAAAGAAAAGTGCTTTTTGGAAACTTCTCACGTGGCATGAATTTTACCTAAAAGTGCTCAGAATTTGTGTATAGTATATTGTTTTGATGTATTGCTGGGGATTCTTTCATAGCCCATTTTCTGATATTCATCAAGTGCAATGCTTCAAACCAGTTTCTGTACTTGCAGTGTTGGAACACAGACGTTTCACTGGGGGAGGGAGACGTGTCTGTGAGAGGTGCAGAGCTGCCCATAAACATGCACGAGCCTTCGCAGCGCTCCGACGGCGGTGACGAGGGACGGGAGATGCCGCGTGAGTTGACTTCAGCCCTGGGGCAAGTCAACAGGAGCCTTTGCAATGGAAGACTAAAGCAAAGTGAACTGAGCACTGAGGTAGCTGAGAAAATACTATTTGTTTCATTTTTCTCCTCTCTCTCCCCCAGTTGCTTTCACAAAGATCTAAACAGGATTTTTTGTTTTAAAGAATCTTTCACACCCTCTTTATACCATGCAAATAATGGATTATTTAACCTACTGACTGAACCAGAAGTCATTTAAATAATTTCTAGCCATCTGGCAAATATGTTGCAACTCTCTTTAAAAGAGAAATCCAAACAAAACAGGAGGAGGAAGGTTAGTGCAACTGTGCTCTCTGCCCCGTGTCTTGTCCTGAGGGTTGTGATGCCTGAGGAGTCTGCACCTCTATTTCACAAATGCCTTTGCCCAGTAATTTTGGTTTGTCCCTCATGTTATTCCTACGGAGCAGGTGGAGGGAGCGTACAATACAGCACAAGAGTAAAAAGACAGTTTTATTGTTCTCTGGCATGCTGGCTCACCGAAGCAGGCCATGAGAAAATGTGGAATTACTACCTGCGTGCCAAGAGGTGTGCTGGGCACTCAGCGCCGTTTTAAACCAAAGCTGCTGACAACCGACTGTGGGATCATAGGGAAGAATCCTCAGCCCCGCAGAGAAACTGAGGGCAGGCAGGATGCTCCCAGAGGCTGGAAGGAATGGGGCTGTACGCCCCGCACAGAGCCCAGTCACCAGCCCTGCCCGCGCCAGGACCGTGCCAGCAGAGCAGAGCCCAGGGCTGTGCCGTGCCACGCTCCCAACTCCACAGCCACGATGGGGGAAACGCTGCTGGTTCAACGCCCGTGGGCCTTACAAGCAGATACATCAGGAACGCCATGCGCTACGTTATCCCTTCTGGTTCCTCTGTGCAAAGCAAAATTAAGGATTAACCAGCTCAAAAAAACCCCCCGTTGTGCGTCTGAGTGAAACAAAGGGGCATCCAGCAGCCTGGGGTGCACGGCTGTAAGGAATGAGGTGGGACGGATGGTCCCTCAGGGAACCAGGGGCCTTTCTTGGCCCTTCCTGGTCTCCAGCACTTGCAGAGTTTGGGGGGACAGTCCCTGTGCCTGCCCTTTCCTGTTCCAAATGCCATAACAGTGATGTTTTCTGCAGCTAAAATGATGTGGTTTTTCTCTCTACCAGCAGTGCTGGGATCTCAGGGGAGCTGCAGCCTGTCTTTAAATGCCTTGTGAATCAAATCCTTACAGAAACATACAAGAACTGTATGAATGCTAAAGTTTCAGCAGGATAAATGCCGTTATATATGATATACTAAAATTTCAACTCTGCACATTTTATGAGTAAGGCTGTTTTAAGGAGAAGAAATCCTTTATGAGAAAAGAAATCCAGCTGCTGATAAAGGTGAGGTGCAACCAGTGTCCCTACACCAACAGCAGGGCATTTGTAGAGCAACTTCCTTTCCAAGCATCATCGTTCTCTCCCTCCCTCTCTCTCTTCTTTTCTCTGAAGTTAGGTACAGGAAAATTCTTCTGAAAAAAATAACACCTTCCATGGTTCGGAAAAATGAATATGTGAGAGAGTTGCTGGGCACGAAGAGTTTCTGAGGCTGCCCCCTCTCTCCTTCCAGGTCTGCCCAGTCCTTTTGTCCAGCCCGTGCACCCCACAGGGTGCCACGCTGCCAGGGCTTTTCTCAAGCAAATGTCGCATTTGTGCATCAAAAACCATATTTCTAATTTTTTTTTCCTTTTTTTTTTTCCCTTCTCATCTCTGTAACATTTAATTACATTTTAAATACACGGTTCGATTTCAATCCTGCCTCACCTTCGTTGATCCTGGTGTGCTCACTTCAGGAGTAAGGTCTGCTCGCCCTGCCCGTCCCGCTGCCGCGCTGTGCTAGCCATGAATAAATTGTCTCACTTGCTACCGAGGCAAACGGCAAAACCATCCTGAAAATCAACCCAGAATCAAAATCACTCTCTGTGACCCTCATGTCACGTCTGTGGTTGGGGTAGGAAACTGCAAGGCTTCCAGGACCGTGGGCCACGGCAACGGCTTCTCGTAGCTGAAACCCGGGGAGACCCTGGCAGCGAGCTGTTCTGCTGCCATGCAAGGAAAGCACACGCTGTGTTCATCGATTGCTTTGCGGGTACCTTAAATGTATACATTTCTAATCATCAAACCAAAGGCTGGCATTTGTTTTCTGTCCAATAATCCTCATTTTCTCTGAAATGGGAACTATTGATCCCTTATGTTTCACTTTAATCCAGACTCATTGCTGAACAAGTGTTATGAAATGTGGCTGTTGGGTCATTCTTTCTAATTTAGTTTCTTTGCTTGGTTTCTTTCCAGATGTAAATAACTAGTCAGAACAGAAGAGTTCTTCAAATTGCAAACGAAATTCTGATTTTTCTTTTTTTTTTTATTAATATTCAAAAGTCTAATTCTAGGGATGGAGAGGAATGCAGGGAGTCTGCATGCAGCACATCCTTAGACACTTAACAGGCCAAGAGAAGAGACTTGGGGAAAATTCTAAGCTGTGTAACTGGGCGAGCGTGGCCAGAGAGAGAAGAGAGAATATGAGAGAAACAGCCCTGCCGACACCGAGGTCGGTGGAGAAGGGCAGGAGGAGCTCCAGGTGCCGGGGCAGAGACCCCCCCGCAGCCCGGGGGGAGGCAGGCTGTGCCCTGGGGGGCTGGTGCCTCAATTACACCGTCTGTCCCAGGGGAGTCTGTCCCCGTGGAGCATCAGTCCTGCAGAGGAACGTGTCTTTCCAAAGTCCCTGGTGGGAAGGAGTCAATTAAGGACCGATGCTCTGCAGGCTTCACACGCTCGTCTGTTTACAAAATTCATCTCCAAGTTCTTTCTCCTCTCAGTGGAATCTGAGTCGGTGCTATAAACCTCTCTGGGACACGTGGAGGCTGGATGGTATTTAACTTTGCATCCTGCACCTCAAATCCTGTTGGAAAGACCACAGACACCTACTGCAGTGCTGGCTGTACAAAGCATTATTTCACAATGGGAGCACAAGTAAATGTCATCAGCAGAAATCAGTAAAGCTCATCAAAACTTCCTTTGCAGTCCAGTGACAAACACCACTTACGATACGACTGACATCACTGCAAGGAAAAGCACATTTTTAAACGGAACGAAAACAAAGTCGCTTGTACCATATACACAAAGAAATGATTAAAGCAGTGAGAAGATGTCATAATCCAAAATACAAACGTTTGCCCTTTCCTACAGAGCAGTTTCTAGAAACCTGCAGAAGCCAGTGCTCTGCTGTGCCCGCTGCTCGCCCCCCGCCTCCTTTGCTCGCCCCCCGACTCCTCTGCTCGCCCCCCGACTCCTCTGCTCGCCCCCTGACTCCTCTGCTCGCCCCCCGACTCCTCTGCTCGCCCCCCCGAAGCGCCGGGGTCAGGTCAGCCCCGAACCAGCCGGGCCCCCGCTCCTCAGAACGCCCCTGGGCTGCGCAGTCGGACGTGGCACTGGCCGCGCTTCGGGCATTAGTCACTTAAAACCCGGGGTGCTGTGACGGCCCCGGGGCTGAGCCCGCCGGGGGGCGGGGGGCGCTGGAGCCAGCTCCGAGGGGGAGCCGGGGGAGGCCTGGGCCGGGCGGGGGCCGGGCGCGCTCCAGCACCCCCGGGTTCTCCGTGCCCATCGCGCTGGAGGCGCCACCGAACCCCCCCCGAGGGGGCTCTGCTCGGTCAAGCGAAGCGCTCTGCCCGCTCCTTACTTGTTGTTTCCGAGGGGCTGCGTGATGCGCTCAGACACT
>JAOTQQ010000005.1:617503-717239 GCA_026546715.1 Gallinago undulata
GGCAAGGCGCTGGCGGGGAAGCGCTCGGCTTCTTCCCGCGGCCCGGAGCCCCCTCCCGCAGAAAGGGCCGCGCGGTGCCCTGGGGGAGAGACGGGGAACGAAGGGGCGACGGCCGGGACCGGAACGGGGGTCCGTCACCGGCCCCGAGCGCTCGGCCCTGAGCCCCTGCCGCCGGGCGGGCCCCTCTGAGGGGATGGAGAGCAGCCGGGGCCGCTGCGGGACTGCCCGTCCCCGCGGGGACCCAGCGGGTCTGCCCTCTCCCCCCTCGGTCCCTGGGAGCCGACGGATGTCAGCGCAGCCCGACAGACGGCACCCGAGCGGCTGCCCGGGGCTCGGCCGCCGCGGGAACATCCCGGGGGGGGAGCCGTCAGGCACCGCCCGGGCCGCGGGGAGAAGGGCCGGGACCAGCGCCGGGGCGATGGGGGGGCTGCAGAGGGGGCTGCAGAGCCTCGCGCTGCTGACAATACCCGCCTGAGTATCTTTAAAAACACACTCGAGGGTCCTTGTTACACACCCGGGCTTCCGTTGGCAGGAGGCGGCTCACTCCTGCTGTGAGTTATCCCGGTCTGTGCGGGGCGGCCCGTGCCCCCCCGCCATGAGCCCCCCACCCGGCGTGTGGCTCTGCCTGCGGGAGGGGCCGCGGGAGGTAGCTGCGGGCTGCAGGACAGCACTTCAGGCACGGAAATAAGCTGCTTTGTGGGAATATTGCCATGCTGCTCCCACCGGCACAGTCCCGTGGTCTCCAGCCCGGCTCAGGACCCTCACCCGCGGCGGGTTGCTGAGAGGTGGGTGTGCAAAGCCCAGTGACGGGACTGGAACTGGGACTGTCATCTGGTTACGGGATTCCTGAACTTTACAATGTACTGCTTTTTCCATCTGAAGCCATAAAATTTTTTTTCAGGCAGCACCCCTAGGGCCCAGAAACCCACTGTAGGGAACCTCACACATGGTTCACACATGACTCTGGGTAAAAAGAAAAAAAAGGGAAAATATTTTGATATTTCTGAAGGAAAACTGGGGCATGATGCTGAAAACCAGCTAAGCATCCATAAAGGGAGTCGGGGAAAGGCAGCAAGTTTTATTGTATTCAACAGAGTGAAAAGTCTGTACTTTGGAGTTTGGCTGGTGCCACTGGCTGGCTGGTGCCCAGTGAGGCCAGGCTGTCGGGGAGCAGTCCATATCCCCCGAGCACAGACCCCTACACGGGTGCCTGCGCAAGCCTGGAAAGAGGAATGGAGCAGGAGTCACACTGTAATTTGTGCCCACGATGTCATTTTGAAGCCAGCAGGCAGTGCCCTCAGATACAGCTCTCCAGGCCCCACTGCCACCCCTGCCTGCCCCTCTGCCTGCCACCACCCGTCTCCGATCCCTCGCTGTTGTCAGGACCAGAGAGAGGAGAAATGCTGGACAAGGTAATGAAGGATGTCACGGGAATCGCTTCAGGATAACTAACATCTGCATAAAATCAATCAGGATATTAATAATCTGGGTGCTTCTCCATTCACTACAGGCAGCCATTGTGCACGGCTTTGCTCCTGGAGCCCAGGGCTTCACCGCGTGGCTTACGGAGCCAGAGACGGGCTGGGAGGGTATCAGCCAGGAATGACGTTTAGACCAGGATGCTGTGTCACCCGCAACCAGTCTCCCCACACAAAGACTTTATCCTCTTTAAACATTGAATATCTTCCCAGACGAAGGGGCTTTGCTCAGCCCGCGTCCCCAGGTGCCCAGGCTGGGCAGGAGCGGCGACGCTGCATTTGCTGACCCTGTCTTCAGAGCACTGTCCCGTGACTGTGGGCACTAACACCTTCTGCCATTTTATATCTGAAATGCAGTTCAAACGCAGCTAATTCTACCCACCGTGCCTTATCTGTGTGTCACGGTGTTTATTCTACAGGTGAACAGGCTTTTAAGTTAAGAGATGTGACAAGGCCACTGCTGGTGGATTTGTGGTGATAGGGACCAGGAACTCTTGGCTCTTGCTTCCTGAAAGGGGAAAAAGTTAACAGTTTAGATCTGACTTAAACAAGGATTTAGTAATCCAAGATTGAAATTAAGTGCTTAGTCAGTCTTTTAAATCTAGAGTTCAGTGTAGGAAACAGAGGAAAAACAGCAAAACAAGGATTGGCCTGATGCAAAGGAGCAAAGTCCCGGTAAAACGAATGGAAAGCACTGGCAGTCTGCAGCGGGTGCTCAGTCGTACGGACACGGAGCGAACTCCACAAATGGTGCCTCCTCTCCTTTTGACCTAAAAGCCTTGTTTTGCAACTGGGCAGCACGGTGTGCTTTCCTGGGGTGCTCAGCACTGTGATTGCTCCAGCCACGCTGTGAGCAGCAGCCCCGGGACCCTTTGGAACGTGAACTCTCTCACTAGAGATGCCTTTAGGGGAGGTGCAGGGCACGGCTGCTGACACCGGGGCAGGAGAGGGGCAGAGGGGGACAGAGGGGGACAGAGGGGGCTGCCTGCA
Source organism: Gallinago undulata (assembly GCA_026546715.1). Classification (NCBI taxonomy): domain Eukaryota; kingdom Metazoa; phylum Chordata; class Aves; order Charadriiformes; family Scolopacidae; genus Gallinago; species Gallinago undulata. The sequence goes on from JAOTQQ010000005.1 coordinate 619,972, forward strand.
GGGGGGCTGCACCAGAAGCTCCTGAGCGGGTCTGGCACATGGGTGTTGTGCAGCAGGAGGTGAACAGTGCACGTGTTGCTCACTTACAGTAACGGGGGTGGGGGGGTGTTCAATCAATTATTTTCTCTCCCAGGGCACAAATAAATACAGATTTTACACATTTACATTTCTCCTGCCGACATGTTTCCTGGTGTTGATCCGAGGCTTTTTGCTTATGTGTCTATGTCTCCCTTTTTAACGCAGCTATTGCCTCCCTCCCTTGGTATTTTTTGCATTCCCAGGTGTCCCGCTCTGGTTATTAACCTCCCCACCTTTTTTTTCCCCTGTTGCAGATGGTAGAAACAACAGAATAAAAATACAGAGAGACCTCCAGACCTTCGATCAGGGATCGTGTGACCTTACCCTTGCTGTCATCTTTTGCCACCAGCTGAAACTGGTGTAAGCTGGGAAGCCAAACAGCTGAATTTGTGTAACGACATCTATACTGTGACGAGAGGCAGGGCCATACTCAGGTGTATACACGGATGTGAAATTCCTGAAACAAGTAATTCCTAAGTTTTATGAGTTATTCTAAAGGTTCAGAATAATAGGATGAGGGAAGGACTATTCTCCACTTGGAAATCCTGCTTTGTTTTCGGATTTCCACGTCGGCTCATGCCTGGAAGGGGATGGCTCCTACAGCGGACACAGGCTTGGTGCACCTTGCAGAGCTTGTCACCCGCCCTGGAAAGGTTCTCAGAGTAAGGAAACCAGGAGGGACTGATCTTAAACTTGTCTTGCTGTGAATTGCACGAGCAGGAGCCAGGGGAACAGGTCCATGGGCTGAATGCTGCTTTCTAGTTCTACATGTTACCTTTTGGCTGTGTTTGGGTTTGTTTTCTTCATAGCCCTCAAGAGTCCACCTTCCTTTCTCAGGCGGCGCATCGCTAGATCCCCACGAGGTAGCACGCTCCAGAGAACCCTCCCGTCTGCACATGAGACCTTCCTCTCGTTCGGTGCCTCTCCAAACACGCAGGAAGAAAAAGGAAACCACTTTTAATAATCCTCTGGGCTGACCTTTACATTTTCTCAGGGGTGTGTTCATCAGAAGGAGGAGCTCTGGGTCCTGGGGGAAAAGGCATCACAGTGGTGGAGACAGCGTGACTCATGTGGGCACCTCGGGCCAGCAGGAGATGGATTAGTTCCTGCGATGCAGCAACTGTTGCTGGAGCTGCTGGGCTCGTGGTGATGTGTAAAGTGAACTTGTCTGCTGCGTAATGATTTAATTTGTACACTTACTAACGGCTGCAACGGGCAGGCAGCAGGGCATCCATCAGTACGGGACAAATGGGAAGAAGGAGAAGTTCTCTCCCTCTGCTCGGGTGATGTCTTTCTCCGGGAATGGACCCACTCACTTTCTGCTGGATAATTCGCAGGAGTGCAGAGCTAAGGACCAGAGAGTCAGTCATCAGACCTGACCAAAAGTGAGTCAAATAGAAAATAAACTTGTTGAAATAACTAAGAGCCTTCCTACGAGGGACACACACACAGTGTCCCCGTACAGAATGGGTGCGAGTCTTTCTGCTGTGATGCATTTGCTCGTGTCCCTGCCCGAGCCCAGGCTCTCAGACCGTTCAGACACGTTTCCCGACCCCGTTCTGGTGTCCCCCCACGTGCTGTGGTGGGTTGCCCCTGGAGCCCCAGGGGGAGCAGGACAACAGGGGGCCAGTTTGTGGAGGAGCCTGAGGTCCCTCGGCAGGGACTCCCCCCAGACACCGACACGGCCTGCCCAGAATCCCCCTCCTCTGCTGCAGCACGGCCAGACGGGCCGGGTTAAGGCTGGTCCCACGACCAGGAGGGACAAAAGGTACAAAGCCGAGAGCTGGTCAGCTCACCCGGTTAACGGGGATCTCCGTGGGCAGCTCTGCCATTCCCCGGGGCAGCTCGTGCCTGTCCCAGCTGTCCTGACACAGCAACACACACCTCGAGGGTTTCACACAAGACCTGCTCGGCCTTCCAGGTGGTGTCAATAATGGGGGGAGAGAGGGTCACCCTCTTAACCCTGTCCTTCTGCTGGCACAGGCTCGCAGGAGCTTTTGAAGGGGAAATTTCTGCCACAGAGACACCAAACTCGAGAGAAAGCACCTAGAGGAGAGCCCGAGGTTTCCGAGAGAAGCTCCCGGGCAGTTTGCAGAGGACGGGCAGAGCCCAGAGCGCGGCTGGAAGGACGCAGCCCCCGAGTGCGGGACGCGTGGCCGGGCCCCGCAGAGCGTTAGTCTCGTCGGACGGGGCCGGAGACGGGCGCAGGGTGACAAAGCTGGCAGCGCTGTGCACGGCCTGAGCTGCCGGGGGGACGGTACCCCGGTACCGGACGGTACCCCGACGGTACCCCGACGGTACCCCAACCAGCGCCGTGGCCCCTCGCCAGGCACACGGGTCGCGGCCGAGGGGGCGAGTCGCAAGAAGCAGCGCGGTGCCTCCAGAGAGGGGGAGAGCGAGAGAGCGGGCTCCATCCTGCACCCACCGCGGGATGCTGGTGCCGGTGGGAAACGGGAGGCGGCAGCCACAGGCCCCGGGGTGGCACGGCTCCCGGCGTCACCTCCCGGCTCCCGGCGGGCTGCGGCGGAGCAGAGCGGTCCGACCGATCAGGCTGGGGAGGACCCCTAAGGTCACCGACCCCCGGGCCCCACAGGCGTCACCAGGACCCGAGGGTGCTGCGGTGGGCGAGCACCAGCTCCCCCTTGGACCGGGGTCCCCCCGCGCCCGGGGGGGGGGGATGTCGCCTCCGGTCCCGGCCGGGAGAGACCCTCACGGGGGCCGGGCTGAAGCGTCCGACCGTGGTGCGGGCTGGGGGGGCGACCCACGGCTCTGGGTACCTTCCCGCGGGGGGGGGAGAAGGGGGGACACACGACACGACCCCCGGGGAAGGGGTTTCCCCCCGCGGCGAGGGGGCATGCGGCCGCCGCCACCCCCCGCAACCCCTCCCCGCTCCCGCCGCGAGGCTGCGGCGGGCGCCGCTTTCCAGAGAATACGGTACCCGTGTCCGCGTCACGTGCGGGCGGGGCGGGGCGGAGGGCAGCGCGCGCCCCGCAGCCCGGCGGAGCGGGGCCGCCCCGGGAGCCGCCGCCGCCGCCGCCCCCGCCCCGGCCCGGCCCCGCAGCATGCCCGCCGCGCCCTAGGGCACCATGGGGCTGTGCTACAGCCTGCGCTCCCGCCTGGCCGCCGCGCACCCCTCCGCGCCCTACGGCGGCCGCGGCGGCGAGGCGGACGTGCCCCCGCCCGCGGCGGAGCCGGGCGACCCGCAGGTGCGGCACCGGCTGCGGCAGGACCTGGTGGCCAAGGAGCGGGCGGACAAGAAGCGGAGCAAGAGCATCGACAAGACGCTGAAGGCGGAGAAGCGGGAGTACAAGCAGACGCACCGGCTGCTGCTGCTCGGTGAGCGGGGCGGGCGGCAGGTGCGGGGCGGAACGGAACGGAACGGAGCGGGCCGGCACCGCCGCCTCCCGCGGGCTGATGGACCGGCACCGCCGCGGCGGGGGCGGGCAGGGCACCGGCAACCACCGCGTCCCGGCGGGGGGGTGGGGGGACACCGGCGTTCCCGGAGCTGCCGCAGGCGCTGCCCCGCCGCGGGCGGCCGTTGGCGCGGAGGCACCGGCGGGGGAGGGCGGGCTCTCGGGCTCTCTCGGCCGGTGCCTCCTCCTGCGCGGGGAGAGCCCGGGCTTCGCCACTCGCGTCGCTTCTCTGCTGCCGCCGCCCCCCCCCCCCGCCCCGAGCGCTCGCCGGGGGGTCCCAGCCCGCCGCGCCGGGGCGGTTCCGTGCGTGAATCCCCGGCTCCGGGCGGGGGACGCTCCTGCGGCGGCACCGGGCTCCGTCCGGGGGAGGAGAACGAGAGAGGAACCGTGGCGCTGTCTGCCGGGATGCGGGGCGCCCGGTGCCGGTGCGGGGTGTATGAACAAGTGCGGGATGCCGGTGCGGGGGACCTGTGCGGTGCGGGGTGTGTGAGCAGCGCGGGATGCCGGTGCGGGGGACCGGTGCGGTGCGGAACCCCAGCGCAAAACCCCTCGGGAAGCGTGCGGCGGCCCTCGGCGGAGCCGGAGGCTGGGGATGCTCCCACTCCCTCCCCCCCCCGCAGGCTGTCCCGCACGAGTGGGCTGCGAAACTCGTAGCATCCCGGAGAAAGCCACCAGAGAGAGCGTTCTTTGTCAAAGCACTGATTTATAAACCTGATGGACAGGAGCCAGCGCTGGGCTGGCACTGGGTTATTGTATTTCAGCCTGCACTTGAATGGCAGGAAGTCACTTTTTGGCCTCCCCGTAAATCTTGGGATGCCCGAGAGACCCATTTCCCCACTCCTTGCCCGGGGACTGTCCTTTTTCCCGTCAGCTTCCTTCCCTTGCTGCTTCTCCCCTGCATCCCACTCTTACTGTGTGAATTCTTTATTTCTAAAAGGCAATAAGAAGTTTGGGGTAAACTTGGCTGTGCTTGATATGCTGTGTCTCTGTGCCGAGGTGCTCGTGGGCTGCACGTGTGAAACAGCCCCTTTGCGGTGGTGCTCAGGCTGTGCACTGCACGGGCACGGCTACTCAGGGGATGGCTGTCTCTCCTCTTACTTGATTTTACAAGTTTTTTATAATTTTTTTTCAATCCTTTTTCATCACACAAATGTGCAAGGTAAATTCCCTATTCCTGAAACCTTTGATTTCAGTAGAGCAAAGATCTTACGCCTGCTCTATTTTTGAAGCAATAATCGGACTTTGTATTCGCAGGAAAGTATTTTTTGGTTGTGGTTTTGTTTGTTTGAAAGGAAAATGCACAATCAGGTGCTTAGTGCACCATCGAGGAGCAGCTTCAAGCTCCCAGTCGCTGAGGTGTTGGCAGCGCAGGGTGAGTCCGGGGCTCCTGCTGGCCCTCGGAGGGGGAGTTGCAGCGCGTGGGAGAGGGGTCTTGTTTGAGAGCAATCCTGGCTCTAACACTGAAAGTGTGTGCTTGTGGGGGAAAGGATTTTAAACTTTGCCATAAACCAATTCCATGTTGCGTGTGCTTTCTCACTGGTGACAGCAATCTGGGGCTTCCTCCATTTTTTTTTCAATTTTTTTTTTCAGACTTTGAAGTATAATTCTACTTAAATTGTGGTTAGTGGCTTTTTTTATCTTACAACAAACACTATATGAAAACAAATACTTGTAGTGCTGTCTGAGGGGGTTTAATGTTTTTGATCAGTTAGTAATTTCCAACAAAACCCTGTTGGCTCCTCTGGCTGCTCTGTGTGCTTCCTTTGCTCACTCTCCCTGGCTGAACTCTTACCCATGTAAAATCTACTTTTAGCTTATTCCCATACCAAGAAGGAAACATGGATATCAATATACCAATAAAGATAGGTGCACTTGTCATCTTAAATATATTTAGTTTAATATAAATACCTAAATAATGGCCTTTCTGAATCTTACCTATGTCAGTGCTTAAGTAAAAATGTTTCTAACAGAAATATTTATATTGGTACAAATATGAATGTAGGGCATGCAAACTTGTAGTTTTTATAGGGAGAATATACTATACAGGAAGAAAAACATACTTTAAAAGCTAGGAATATGAGTGTGAAGAGTAACCACAGTGTGCCCCCTCTGTGTATGCTGCAGGATCAGCCCCCCATCCCGTGGGATTAAAGACTGTGGGGTTTACATTGTATTTTTCTTCTCCAGGGTACTTCATTCGGGGCACAAGCCGGGTGTTGTGCAGGGAATGAGCAGCGTTCCCTGTTCTTCTCCCCCTCACACAGTGTGTCCCCCCTGTGCCCCACACCCCATCCACCCCGGAATGCAGAGCTGTGGAGCTCCCCAGGGGTATTTCTGTAGCACTGACCGTCGCGGGGACCGGAGGCTTCACACGTGTCAGTGCACGGCACCGCTCTGAAACGAGGGGGCATCCTCTCCTTTGGAGGATGCTCGAGGGGAAAATCCCACCAAAGAATGAAGCTAAAATGGCCCGAAGCTGCCACTGATTTTTAAATGCTTGGTCTTTGCCCAACGCTGATTTCTCTCTGTAGTACTCGGCTTTGGAGCATGGACCTGGTAAATCCCACAAGATACCCCTTCTGTTGTGGTTCCCCGTCTCGCCCACAACGAGGTGGTTACCCTGCTCTGCTGCTCTTGGGGTCGGGGAGGACGCCCAGGGATGAAGGCAGACACGTGCTCAAGCGCTTGACGAGTTCCATCTCCCCGGAGCTTGTCCCCATTGACAGTAGTTCCACCCACCTACAACCCCCTGGGTTCCTGTATGGTGAGGCAGAAGAGGGGACACACACCCTGCAAAGAAGTGTGTGATCCTGATTAGAAGGTTGTGTAAGAGACACACAGACCAGAATCTGCAGCGACACAGACACGAATATGCACGGGCTCTGCGGGGGGTGAAGCAAAGACCTTTGTTGTTTTCACTTTTCCATTTGTTTTCACTTGTTTCACTTTGCCATTTCCTGTCTTTTGCTCACGTGCCCTGCTCTCTGCACAGATCAGTTGTGAGCGAATGCCCACCCACCCTTGTGAGCAATACAACTGGCTACATTTAAATTTACACGCTTTTACATTTAAGCATTTACACGCTTAGGCTAAACAGTCATTACTATCTGTTTCGTTACACTGCTACCTGTTTGTCACCACACAAATAATACCATATAAAGACATTATTTTCTGTTCTCAAGGCTTCCTTCCTATCCATACAAGAACACCGGCCGAGCTCTCGCTCAGCAGCACGTCTCCAACTTTCTCATTCGCACAAGAATAGACTAAAAATGTAGAGGGAACCTTCATCCTGGCACTTACTACTTCTCGAGAACAAGATTTTTGACCCTAAACATCTTACACCAAGTCAGTATTGAATTTCCCCTTTAAAAAAAGCAAGAATGGGAAAACCAGAGTCCTGGGCTCCATCCCCGGGGATGCTGGCGATGGGAGTACCTGGTGGGGGGCAGCTCTGCTGAGCAGCCAGTGCCCGGTCTGTGGTGGCCCCTGGGCATCACCACTGCTGGTCCTCCAAGGGGGCTGTGAGGGGATCGCAGTATCTCCAACAGGGTTCCCAGTAATTGCCAGATACAAGAACACTTGGACACGGGAATCTCTGTGGTTTCCATCTGCCTAGTGCAGGTACAACGATCCTGCTGTGAACCCCAGGGGGTGGGCTGCTAATTATGGGCCTTCCTTTGTGATGAAGAGCCTCCGTGAGACCAGTCCCACCCCGTCCCCACTGCCGTGTACAGCATGTGCCCTATAGCATAAGTGCTGCCCCGCCAGTTGGTGAACGGGGATCTTCTGGCTCTGGAGCACGCTCACGCTGAGCACAAGGGCCTGGGAAGCTTTGCAGAGTTCGACACGGCTGTGCTGGTGCACGAGCAGCGCTGGCTCCAGGACCTTGCCCTCATCTGGTGAATGTTCACTGGACCCCCCAGCAGTGCAGTGGCTTCAGCCCTGACACCTCTGGGCTTTACATCACTTGAGAAAGTAGTTTCGCTCCTGCTCCGTTTTCAAATTTCATAGAAAGGAGACAGGCAAGCTATTCATCATTCCCTGCTTTTTTCTTTGCTTTTTGGGTGGGGGCATGTGGGGGGCTGTGTTTTGTTTTTTTTTTTTTTCTCCTTGAGAGCTCCTGACCTTACTTTTTCCTTGTACCACCTCCACGTAAACAAGAAAATCATTAGCCTCAGGCAGACACACGGTGTGGAGAGCTTCAGCCAGCATGTTTGAAGTCTGGCAAAGTCTGAGCTGCTTCAAACAGGGTCTGGCAAGGGAAGGTGTCGGGAAACCTCCAGCAGCACTGCTATAAAAGTGTTATGATGAAGGGCTAATGGATGGCAGGCTGTACTCATGCTAGGATGATCCTCTGTACTGAGACCCAAACTGCAGAATAATTACTTTCACAGTTACAGCTGATGCTGAAGGGATGCTCGGTGCATGTGTAACCATGGATTTTTGTGGGAAGGGGATGAGGAGTGTGGGGATTCCCTGGCCCCAGGCACAGCTGTGCAGTCAGACACAGATGTACATCATCTCCCCCCTTCCCCAGCACACGTGCAATCTCCGTGTTAGTGGCAATCTGTGTTTTTACTCATTAAATACCTGCTGGGATAAAGATTATCTTCCATCACTCTAGATGCTGCTTAAAAGAAAAAGTGCTTTGGAAAGTCGGTCTCTTCTCCCAAGGAACAGGCGATAGGACAAGAGGCAACAGCCTCAAGTTGCACCAGGGGAGGTTTAGTTTGAATATTAGGAAAAATTTCTTCATGGAAAGGGTTGACGAGCCTTGGCAGAGGCTGCCCAGGGCAGCGGTGGAGTCACCATCCCCGGGGGTATCTAGAAGCCGGGCAGACGCGGTGCCGAGGGAGGTGGGTTTGTGGTGTGTTTGGCAGTGTTGGGTTGATGGGTGGGCTCCGTCTGAAAGGTCCCTTCCAGGGCAGAGAGTCCTGTGGTTGGAGGGGCAGCACAACAGCGATGCTGGCGCCTGTTGGCTGGAGAGCGAGGGGTCGTACAGGCCGAGTGTCGGTGTCGGAGCGAGGGTCCTCTCTGGTGCCTGTGCCGCTGCTGCTGCTCGGGCACCCCTTGGGAGCAGAGCTGCCACCTCCGGGGAAGGCACGCTCGGCGTTGGCACACTCGGCATTGGCACACTCGGCATTGGCACACTCACTCGGCGTTGGCACACTCGGCGTTACTCTGAGCCTTGTGCTGGTGGAGTGATGCTGCTGCGGAAATGCGGCAAAAAAAGCGCTTTATTGGGTTTGCCCTTCTCTTTCTCAGTGGCAGCCTCACCACGGGTTATACCACAACCTCTTCCTCTTCCCTTCCCCACCCCCCGCCAAACAAAACTTCTAGTTTGTGGTCTATATTTGTTTGGGTTTGCATTTTTTCTGGTTGTTTTTTGTGCTGAAATCTCAAGATCACTGGTTAGCCGGGAGGTTTTCTGGAGTGCCGGGGGATTTGTGGGACTGGGGCTTTACAAGGGGAGGAAACGGAGACACTGAGGAGCAGGGCATGCTGTTGCGAGCTGGAAATCTGCATTCGGACTTGTGTTTTATAAATGCCAGTGAAAACTATCTGCTTGGAAGAAATATACTGCATAAAACACTCTCTTGATATTTTCCTTGCCTTATCTCCACACAGGAAATCCACAATTTGGTAGACCCGATTTTTCTCTGTTGATTAAAAACACACAAGAAATATCTTGTAGACTGTAAAAGCTAAAGGATATTTACACCTCTAAGCCTGATTCCTTAAGACCGCTTGTGCTCTCACTTCTCTCAGCTGCTATGAAGTTTAATCTCTTGTCTGCAGCATTTTGTGGTTTTAGGTGGTGACGGATGCAGGACTTGATTTGCAGATGTTTCAGAAGGATATGTATTTGGTTTTAAAAACACTTCAAATATTGACAAGGGAAATACTCCTTTTTTGTTCTTCCCCAAAACAAAAATTGAGATAAAATGTGAGTGGATAATCCTTAAAGGTGTGTGTGTGTATATATCTATATATCTATATCTATATATATATCCTTGTACCCAAAGGCGCCACATGAGCTGCTCTTGGGAAGTCAGAAGCACTTTGCACTGGCCTCTTTGAGCAGAAAATAGATGAAATGGGTGAAACTTCATTCTTGGCCTTTGGCTCACACCAGGAGTTCCAGTCCCGCGTCCTGTGTCGGCCCTGCTGGTTCCAGTGGGATCGCTCACAGCGTCAGCTCCCTCCCGGAGCCCGCGGGACCCTCGGGCAGAGGACAGTGTGCCGTCCCCCGCGCAGGGTCACGGTGACACACCGCGGAACACTGGCAAACCCACTTCCCTGCAGAACCAGACAGTTTAGCCTGAGTACCAGGATCGGGGCCAAACTGCAGTTTCACTGTATAAAGGAGTTTAATAAAATGTTATTTGAAACTTTTTCTGCCATTGAATAATTGTGTATTAGTCTTGAGAATCTGTCCCGCCCGGCAGAGGTCTAGGCAAAGGCTAAATGCTGCTCAGATATTTACTGTTTGGGCTTATTTTGGGAGGGGGATGAGGAAAGGCCTGATAAGTTATGCACTTGACCACATGTAGTTAAAAATATTATTTGGAATATAAACTTCCTTGTCTGAAGACCAGCTTTGTGCACAAAGTCAAAAAGCACAAAAAGCAGTTCTCCTCCTGGCCTCCATAAGTATACCTTCATGCTGCTGAGTCCTGGAAATTATGCAGGGCGTGCTTTTTAAATGTTGATTTTGACTTTTTGCCTGGGACCAAGTGTAAAGTCTTTCCAAGGAAATACTTAGAAGACTCGCAATGAAACCCAAAAGCTGCTGCCAAGGCCTAGTTTTTAGAAAGGGAGTAGGGGGCAATCCAGACTGTCAAAAACTTCCAGTTGTTTGTAATGAAATCCACTTCTTCTGTGCACAGTAAACATATACTTAGAAAAATATCATTTTACATAATACTTATGTGGTTTACTGCTGCTCTTCAGCTGCTAAAAATCAAGCAGTAGGTCTGCTATTTTTGTCTGGAAAGGTTACTGGGAGCTGGGCAGCGGGGACTGGTGCAGCTGTGCCACCGTGGTGGTGGCACCCATCCAGCGGTGACACGCGAGGCAAGCCAGGGAATCCTTTTCTCCTTGTGAGCCATCTTTCCCACCTCTAACTAGCTGAAGTTTGTTTTGGATTGACGGGAATGAAGAGGAGATAAAAATTCCACATCCCCCCTCACCAGCAGCAGCACCGCTGGTGGCTCGGGTGGAAGCTGTGGGACCGCGAGAACTTCTCATCCTCCTCCTGGCGGGAGATGGGACCACTAAATCCCACCAGCTCTCCCCACCCTGGGGCTGCTCTGCCACAGTTCATGCACCATCAAGTTCTGGAGGTTCTGGAGGTGCCCCCCAAGGTTGGTCAGAGAACCCAGCCCAGATAACGCCTCAGGAGGGGAGAGAGGGGCCAAGGCTGCAGTGAGGGTCTGTGCCCCCGTGTGCGGAGCAGGGGTGGCACCGGGCTGGAGACTGGGGCTGATTCACGGTGCCTCTGCTTGTGTCCTGGAGAAGGGGGTCCGGGGCAGTCCATCCCGTCGTCTACCAGTGGTGGTGTTACCGCCGCTTAATGCCAGAGATCAGATTCTGTTTGTGTGTACATCTACATACATGTTTATGACATAAGGAAACCCATGAAACCTCGCAGAGCAGATTTATTAGGATTTGAGATGAAAATCCCTGTTGCTTGCTGAGATTATCCCCCAGCGTATGGCAGGGAATGTAACAGAGAAATAGCATTAGCTCCTAATGATCTGGACACCTCTTGGAAGCAGATGTTTGTCGTCCTGCGCAGCTGTGTGCTATTTAAATTGGCTGAAATCTGGATTATTCAACAGGCTCGGTGTGGTATCTGAATGCTTGGTGTCTTCATTTCCCACCGATCTCACCCTCTTTCTTAGGAAAGAGTGTTTTCCTGTGAGGCTGGAGTTGGGGACTGGGGGGCTGGTGACGGCCGCGGTGCCGGGGGACAGCCCTCGCCGGGAGGCAGAGGCGGTGGGAGCCGCGGCACCTCGGGCACCCAGCACCTCAGCATCGCCCCTCGGCACGTCCCTGCCCCCTCGCTCGGGGATGGGCAGCATTCCCTGCAGCCTCTCTAGGGGGTGGCTTACTGACAGGTTTCGGAGGCTGACCATGCTGCGGTTCAGAAGAAGTTTGCTGGTGGGTTTAGGTGGGAAGGGCCTGGCTTCTGGAGCCCGAGGCGTATCATTAGTGATGCGCCCGTTTCCTGGCCGATACAGACGTGTGTGTGACAGCGTATTCTCTGGTGTTGCTTTGGCTGTGGAGGAGTGACAGAGACTTGAGCGAGCCATGTAGGAACGGAGGGCTTTATCATTTCCTTATCCAGCTTTAATACCAATCTGTCATTTGGATTTTGACACGTGCAGTGCGAGGAAATTCAACACAGTTCCAACAGGAACTGTTTCTGACAGTTTTTCCGAGTCTTTGTTAAAGGCCATTTAGTTGGTCCTTCTTAAAACCTTTCAGCATCACCATCTTGAGAAGATGGAGACTCCCTTTATGCAAGGACTCCCGAGGGAAAGACGAGGGGTGATGGGTACAAGTTACTCCTGAAGAGATTCTGATTGAACACAAGAGGAAAATTTTTCATGCTGAGAACAACCAGCCATTGGAATAATCTCCCCAGGGAAGGGGTGGATTCCCCATCACTGGACACTTTTAATGTTTAGCTGTGCAGGGCGCTGGGCTGTCATGTCTAGAGTGTGTTTTTGCCAAGAAAGGTTGAACTAGATGATCCTTGAGGTTCCTCCCAGCCTGTGATTCTGCGATACAATCCACCCATAAGCCACGTGTGCTGCAGTCACGTCCCCATTCACAGGTCACAGGCTGGATCAATGAAGTGCAGGGAGTGTTGTACTGGAGAGGAGAGGGGAGGGAAGCAGTGCCTGCTCTCACTACCCATGACAGCTCCTGCTTCCACCAGGTTCTCCTCCCTGGGGTGGTCACCAGCTTGTTCCTCCATGTGTGCTCAGCATCCCCTTAGAAACATGGGGCTTGAGTTATCTGTGGTCTGCAGCTCATAGCCCTGCGAGAAGGGTGGTCTCTCCTGGACTGCTGCTGATCTCAGAGGGTGTTCTCTGTGACTGGTTGGTCTCCGTCTTGTCTACTCCATCTTCTTGTCCCTGTCGGTTAGCTCACTGCTCCATTCCCTAGCACGCTTTCCACAGCTGCAGTATGTCAGATCTGCTTTCAGAAAAATAACATCAGCATTTCTGAACCCTTACCACTGACAGGATGCTGTCTAAAAACCCATCTTACTTTTATTTTCACAAATGCCCTGTCAGAACCTCTCTTTCTACAGCTGGTTTCCTCTGGACTCTCAGCTCATTTTGCAGCTGCTTCGTTCAGACCCCGCTCCCTTCCCTCCCGCTCCCGGCAGGACAGAACTGGTGCCCAGTGAGCTGCTCCTCTCTGATGGGTTCTCCTGGTCTCCCTTCTGTCCTTGCCTTATCTCAGAGCTAACTCAGTTATAGGGCAGAAGTGCCTCGTTTCCTTTCTGATGCCATAAGCTATGTTTCAGGTCCTCAGTATCTCTGCCAGGTGTTTCCTAGTCCTGGAGATTGCTGAACTCATTGGTCCTTCTCTTGCTTCCTTGGATTTCTCTGGTGCCCGGGGCTGGCCATGGCCCCACGCTGTCCCCCCGGGTACCCGCTTCCCATCAGGGACGCACCCTGACTTTGACCTGTTGTTCATAAATCCCAACTTCCATTTCCTTACCTCAGTTTGCATTACTGGAAAGCACACCCCTAGAGCTGGAGTTCTTTATTGTTCACGGGGGAAAAAGTTTATGTTAATTAATTGTCAGTTCAGTTCATCTTTTTTTCACCCTTTCCTTCACGTTAAACTTCCTTTTGGACTTAATCTTTCATAGTAAAAGCAAGACCTTAACCTCAACCTGTCTTTGTAAGTCAGATTTTTTTGACCTGGCGTCATCTTTGTTGCGAAGCTTCACACTCTGCAGTACAATAATATTTTTCTTGTGGTGCAATGAGCAGCACTGCAGACGCCGTTCCAGATGGGGTCATTTTTAATCTAAATTAGCAACTGTCTTAATAGATATTTTCTGTGGCTTCCAAACTATGTGGTATTACTTGAACGAAAATGTAATTCCACTGAGAGATTTCAAGCCCAACTTTTTCTGGGCTTCCAGAAACAATTTTTTAAACATTCATTTGCACAGTCAAAGCAAGTTTGCTAGGTTTGCGTTTGCATCTTGAAGCTGCATCTTTAGAATCAGATTGAAATTCTCTGGTATATTTTCCTCACAAAAGAGAATTTTCATGCAGGTTTATGTGTTAGTGTAGGGGTTAAGCTATGGCAAATGTGTCTTGAAATATTTCTTTGCATCGAGGGCGCGAAGTCCAGCTCTGTGCCGCGCTCCTGCTGCTCTCCTACTTCACCTCAGACCGTTAATTTTCTGTCCTTCTAAAGTAACCGCTTGAGAATGCAGTTTTAATTTGGACACCTTGTTTCCAAGTCCAACAGAATCATTTATTCACTTGGGGGGTGAAGAGGCTGTGTTTCTACCGACCAGCCAGGCTGTGAGGAGCAACGAGCTCCTGGCTTTAGCGAGATGTGAGTGGGCTCTCAGGAGTTCTCCTTCCTCACGGGCAAACGTGGGAAATGCAGCACATCAAGAGTGTGTGTCTTGGTCATCGGGATCTGTCCATGTTGCATTACTGGATGAGATTTCTATTTGCTTTTTAGATTTATCCTCCACCTGCATCCCACTGTGCCTAAAGAAAATCCTGCTCCTGTCACTTCTCCAGCGCTCCCTGAAATTCCCTGCAGAAAGAGCTTATGTCACATTTTATGTCACATTTTATGTCACATTTGAGCCAGATGCTCGTGGAAAACAAAGTGTCTCAGCAGAGCAAGTCGTGGGGGAGCCCCTCGCAGACAGGGGTGACCAGCAGAGAGGACACTGTTGGGGAGGGCTTTTCCTTGGGTGAACTCCAGTAACAGCCAACACTTTGGTTTTAATTAGTGAGGAGAGCTAAACGCTGGCTGGCCCTGTTTCCAAGCTGGACCTTCCCATTTCTCAGACGGGAGTGGTGTTCTTGAGCCTCAAAAACCTCCAGTACGTTTTCCCCTCCTGTCCTTTGGTTGTGGCTTTTTCTCACCTCAGTGGATTGTGGCTCTGACTTTAGGAGCCCTTGTGTCAACCAGCACAGAGCTCCTGGCTCTGCCTCTGCTTCCCAGCTGTGGTCTGATGGAGGTTCTGGTCATTTTGTACGTTATATGGAGAAATAACTCTCAGTACAGAAGTTAATTAAGTGGATTTTTGTATTTCTGCAGCTGTCCCCTGTGCATATCTGAGGGTGAGACAGATGGATGACGACAAGACTATGCAGATCTTTGTCAGGTGTTTCTTTCAACAGTTTGCCTGCAAAAAGCAGATGCATAGGATGAAACAGAGAGCTCCTACGTGTTCAATGAATGTTGTAAAAGTTAGTTCTGGACAAATTTTAAGGTAACTTTTCAATGGAAAATAATTGACTGAACCTATCACGGTATAAAGCTCACATTTACATTTCTTTCTATAGCTCAGAGGGTCTCATCTTAAAGGGGTTTTAATAGGTGCCAAATGTTCTCAATGTCTGTCAAGGTCAATTATGGATGAGATTTAATTTATTTATTTTTTTTTGCATGGAGCAGGAAATGTGTGAAGCATCTTACTGGAACTGTTCCTAGAAGGGTTTATCTTAGCAGATGTATGAGGTTTTCTTATGTCCTGGTAAAATGCTAAGTGTGAGGCTCAGCAAATTACTGTGCGGGCTGTTAGCAGGAGGCTCCAGCCATCTGAGATGGAGGGATTCCCAGCCCCACCAAACGGAGACCCCTTGGTCGGGGACTGACCCTGGGGAACATCTCGGCTCTCGCTCTGCCCCTGGAGCCTTCGCGGGGCTTCAAAAGGCAAAACCCAAGGGACAAACGTGCTGCTCTGGTTTCCAGCTCTAAACACAGAGATCCGTATCATGCCACAACTAGAAGAACTGTTAAAATTGTCCATACGCTGTTTGTTATTACTTATTTTTAAAGCTTAGCTCTTAACTAATCACAAATGAAGGAGGAAAGATTCATTCATTTGCAGATAAAGTACTAAGTTACTTTGTGCTTTATTCTTTGTTTTCTTACCTTTTCTTGACAAATACAGATTTTAGGGCATCTTTCTTTGATAGCTTTTTGGTTTTGTCCCTGTCCTTTTACACTAGCAGATTATTTTTGACATGTAAGCAGTAGTCCTTACACTAATTTATTTTTGGAGGACTAATGCTGTAGTTGTCTCTAACCTTTGGCAAACCGGTCCGTATGCTTTAGATGTCTTGTCAAACTCACCTGTTCTGTGGTATTTCTGCTTTCCCAAAATTAAGGCCAGGCATTTTCTGAAACACTGGCAAGGATGTTTTTTAAGTATTAAATTCTTCAGGAGACAGACAACTGTTGAATAAAATGATAGGGAAATACGCTGCAGGAATATCTTTAAAAGTTGTGAAAGTTCTTTTCAGTCTTTGCTGTTTCCCTTTGCTCTTTCTCTGGTAAGGAGTCACTTTTCAGCAGAAGTTCAAATGTGAAATTGACAATTTTCTCTCCCCCAATACTTTTTTTTTTTTTTGAGACCACCATGTAATTAATAAACTACCACAATGAAAAATATTGAGCATACTGCTCAAAATTGAGAAAGAGAACAAACTACAGAACTCCTGTGATTTTTATTTTTTTTTAAAAAGGATGTTATCAAATGCTACGTTGCATTGGCAGAACTTCTGAACAGAGAGTTTTCTCAGGCTGGCAAATTGTAACTTGAGTCAAAAGATTGTTTCTCCTCCAGCCTGTTTCACATCAGAGCAGGAAATAAATGGGGGACCAGTTACCTGAATTCAGAAAACGTGGTAATGTTGCCACAACTGATGGAGAACGTAGGTTTCTGCTGGAGGTAGATGGGTGTTTCGGTGTCCTGCAGGACCAGCTCCTGCCGGGAGGAGGGATGCGGTGGGGGATGTAGGGGCTGGAGGGAGGGATGCGGGTTTATTTGAGAAGAATACAAGAAGCCTTTGCAGGGAGGATGCTATGAAAGGCCAGGGAAAACCGGAGCAAAACAGTGCAATCAGGGTAGCCATAAACTCATGGATCTTCCTTAAGAGAAATGGGTGTTTGCATCTTCCCCCCCAATTTTTTGGTTTTTTTTTTTTTAATTCCATGAAGAGAGATACTTTCTCACACCTTCTCATTTCACCCAGAGCAAATCAATTATATTGAAAAAAAAATAGTTCTGAATTAAACTGTTTTCTTGTCCTCCTTCCACTTTATCACTTTGTGCAAATATTTGAAAGGACAACTAAGTGCTAACCTTGGATGTTAAACGTTAGTCCTGACTTCTGCTCCTTGTTTTCCAAAACAGAAGGGCCACGGTGTAACAGCAATGGTGTGTCAACATGGGACCCTGGTATTTTAGCAGACAATTTTAATTCATAACAAAACTCAAGTAGAGGTTTTTAGGGTGAGTTAAATTTATTGCAGCAGCGCCCTCAAGTGCTGCGACACTCACGGGTCCGGTGGTGTCTCCCGCAGGACACTGGGGCTGCTTTGCTCTCTGGGGCTTGATTCTTTAGCACGTTCAACCCAGTAAGAGCATATACATTATTTTGGTGTAGTTTTGAGTGCTCACACAAACCTCAGAGAGTGTTTAAATTAATAATAGCGTGAAGGGAAGTGTGCTGGCTTTGGAGTTTCTGTTTTAATTGCCGTGTGGTACAGAAGGTGCCATCAGGACCAGCTTGGCTGGAAGTGACGGTAGGAGGAGCTTTCAGGTCAGTGATGGGCCAGGTCCCGCAGGTGCCAGTTTGTAGTTGGGGTGCTCAGTGCCCGCAGAGCCCAGTCCAGAGCTTGGTCAACTGTTCTGCAGCTCCCATGGCCCTTCCTTAGTTTAGGCTGTGAAGATAATGGAGTAGGATCTTCGCTTCATTACCTTAATGAAGAGTTTGTCTGGGTTTAGATGTGGTGTTCACTTTGTACTGGGATAACCGTGTCTGGGAGCCGTGGACCGTACCCTATTTATAGGGGTATAAGCTGTATGGCCATAACTATGGTGGTGCAAAGCAGCTGTGGGCTGCTGGAGGTGTTACACCACCCTCGACGTGCCGGCACCGTTCCGGCTGTGCAAGGAGCACCCAGCCCCTGGGCTCGCTGGACTCTGGTTTTCCCAGCAGAATTCCCACTCTCCTGGAGGGAGCCCAGGCCGCGAGCCCTGCTTTTCAGCTTCTGTTGCAGCATCTATTTCAGCTGCCTGACAAAGCTGGCTGCGAGGTGTCCTCTGTTCTCCAGAAGCCTCTTCTGTTCAGCTCTGCACCGCTTGTCTCCCGGCACGTATGATCAAAGCGGGTCAAGTCATCTTTGTTCAAAAGCAGGATCTGTGAGGGGCACCAGTGTGTGTGGAGAAGCGAATTTAGCCTGAGAGAATGATCCCGTGGGGGTGATGCAATCACAGGACCTGATAATTACCTGGATCCACAAAGTGAACTTTGAGGCATTGCTGAGAGCAGAAGGCATCGCTTACAACACTCCTCTTGTGAAAATAATGCCCTTTACAAAATGGCCAATTTTGTGAAGATACTTCAAAGTCTCTATTTTATGTTCCTGGCATACGCTATTCCAATGTATATTTTGTAGTGTCCCTTTGTGTGGGTTTTCTCCGGATCCAGAGGGAATAGCAATTGCAATAGATAGTGATCTGTGGAATGAAGAGTTGCAACATGTGAGCCATACCCAGTCCTAATATTTGAGCCCTGAATGAGTATTTCTAGAATAAAACAGGAAGAAAATAAGAGGTCAGAAAGAATAGAATTTAGAAATCATTCAACTGTCTCACTTAGGAGAAAAATAAAATAGTGACACATCTTTAAAATAAACAAACATAAAGGTCAGTGGCCCTGTGGAGATCCGGTAGCCCAGGACCACTTGGGCTTTTTTAGCCACTTAAACAAGGAAGTTTTGAACCCTTTGGCCCAGGTGCTCCTCTGCCACATGTGTGGAGTTTCACACACCTTCCTTAGGTGACCTTGGGCTAATTTTGATTTGCAACATGCAAAGCTGACTGCTTTTCTTTCACTGGGATGAAAGAGCCCCTGTTTTTTGCTGGTTTTTGCAGAGCCCCAGTTTGCTGCTCTGGAGCCCCTGTTACAGCTGCCTCGGTGCTCCCTGGTACGGGCTGGGGAAGATGCTCCAAATTCTTACGGGGGAGACACCAGCAGAGTCTGGACCAAAACAGAAGGGCAGTGTGTGAAATACTGCGTGTTCCATGTCTGTAGGCAGGCACAAATGGTAGTGAGCTTTGTGTGGATGGGAAAGCTGTTATCTAATTAGCTTTTTTTCCGCAGCATAATTTAGTTTTTCAATGTAGAGGACTTATCTCCATATACAACTTCATTTCTGTTTTATTACATTCTAATCCATTTAAAGAGCCACGTGACTCCATTCCAGAAGGAATTATCCCAGAATAAATACGGCCTCACACAAAGCTGGGTTTTACTGCTATCACACCCAGTTTGGTGGATGGGGATGTGCCTGCCCATCTGTCCCCATCCCCTGCACAGCTCTGGGATTGTTCTCTCTGGATGTCCCCCTGCCACTGGCATTCTGGCACACAGTTAATTGCACCCCTGCGGTCACGGTTTGAGGTTCCCGCAGCCCCTGGCCCTGCCCTGCCACCCTGTGTGGGCACAGCAGGAGATGCTGGACTTGCAGCCGTGGTCTGAAGGCGAGATGCCCGGCCGTGTCTCAGCAGGGGACACTGGACGGTGGCATCGGGAAGCGGCAATAGCAAACCTGCAGGGGCACTCCCTGCTCAGGAGCTTTGGCAGGAATGTGGAGGTGCTTCAGGGCAGAAATGGTCTCCAAGAACATCTCCCAGCTTGGATGCCTGTTACGAAGAACTGGAATGTATTTTTACACGAGATACACATGCACCTTTTTTTCCCCTCCGTGCTTCTGCCAGGCTGGAGCTGGGTATTTGCAGGATGCTGAGTGATGAGATCTCTGCAACTCTACTCTTCACTACAGTGAGCCCGACCCAGGTCCTCCTGGCACCAGGACGGCAGGGACAACCCACCTGGTCTCTGTTCTCTTTGTGTCTGCTCTACCACCGCCCTCCAAAAAGCAGGGGGGGAAAAAAAAAAAAAAAAAAGGGGGGGGAGTGAGGAAAAAGAAGTGGCATTTCCACTGAACGAATCCTGGGCAAACCTCCAAGGGGAACGTGACCAGGGAGTTTGGTTTTGCTAACAGAAGAGGGGGCCAAAGCTGCAAGGACTGAGGGTGGGTTTCGGGTTGAGGAAGGAAGAGGGTGAAAATGGGAAGGAGCCAGGGAAGGAAAGGAGCAGAGGAGGGGACTGAGGAGGTTTGTGTGGTGGGGAAGCAGCTGAAATCGGGGCTTGTCTCGGGGCACGGCGTGGGGAGGGGGTAGACGGCTGCAGCACAGGGGTACGGACCTCCTGGCTCAGGGGGCTCCTCAGCAAAAGACACCTGGGGGTAACACATTCCGGAGAAAGATGTCAGTGCTGGAAAAGCTTGCCGCGCTTTGGAGCTGCCCAGGTGGGTCCTGTTGGCTCTGGGGGTGCCCAGTGCAAGCCCCTCCTGAGGAGCATTGCGGGTGCGAGCCAGGGTGCCTGTTCAGCTCCAGGGTATGGCCACCACTGTCCTCCGGCCACGGGTTTACATCTGCCATGGGTTATTATTTGCAGTTGGAAAAAAAGGAGTTCCTTGAGCTATTCTTCGCCTTAATAATATCGATTTCTGTAATGTTACTGCACAAGAATTGATTCATAGTTTGGGTGAGGTTGTACCTTTTTTGTCTCTGTCTTGGTTCTGCTTTTGAAGCCCAGGGACGCAGCACTTCCACAGCAAACTCAGGCCTTTGCAGAGATTTCCTCTCTCTGCCTGGTTAGAAAGCACTCCTGGCCCTTGGGCTGAACTCTCTCTTCCCCAGAGAAATACCTTGCACAGCAACCACAACAGGACAGGTTCCTCGTGGCAGGTTTGTCCAGGGACACTTACATCTTCTCCGTCTTCTGATCGTGTGCTGGATGCCACTCTGCAGCAGCTCAGTGATGGCTGAAAGAAAGGATAATCTGGATTTCTTGCAAAGATGGAGCCAGTTACTGCACTGATAGCAACGTGGCAGCAAAGTTTCCATTTCTCTGCTTAGAGCATCTCCTCCCAGGAAGGCGTCTGCAGAACCACTGCTGCATTCTCCGATTAATGACTTTCAGGATCATGGTTTTTAGTGATTGTTTCTAGCTGTTCTGCAAGCAGCCTGAAAATGGCACTTGATTGCTAATGTCAGATCACGGGAGGTGGTTAGTGTGAGCTCCTGCCTGCAGCAGGCAGCTACACGCCAGTGGAAATTGATAGAAGTCAGTATAGTACAATTAAAAAAAAGTAAAATTCGTATAATGAGCACAGCTCCAAGAAAAGCCTGACCAGCTCGCTGCACGTCTGTTTTGGTGATACACGAAATTCTGGAAAGGAACCACTGCACATAGATGGTTTTTGTTCCTGTATAAACAAAGCGATGAGTGTATACGTGGAAGAGCTATGGAGGGAAAATACAGCCCAAAAACTCTTGTGCAGACAAGACACGAGGGGATGTGATTTCCCACTGAGAAGCCAAAATCAAGAGTAGTAGCAGAAAAGCGACTGAAACGGGGCTATTGGGAGGAATAGGTGTAGGTAATGGTGTTGCCAACTGTCACCAGTTTTTCTCTGGGTCCCACCGTGGGTGTTACTTTTCCTCAGAGCTGCAGTCTGTGGAGCACAGGCTCTGAACTTCTGCTCTCAGCCCAAACAAATCGTGTTTTCTCGCCCTTAGGAGTACCGAGAAACGTTTCAAGTGTGCCCAAAAGAGCCATAACTGGAAGGTACATTTTCCTTCCAAGTCTCATAACTTTGGGAGGGTTTGACCCCCTTATTTTTAAGTGGCTGGAATTTGGACATTTGTGATAAATTGCACTAAAATAGTGCTGTTTGCTGCTGGTGGTGTTTTTTGTTGCCACCACTCAGTGATGTCTGAGTTGTCATCCTGCCTCTGAACCAGGATTCTTTCTTTCAGCAGCAGGAATAAAGCGAGGAAACCTGTGCTTCCAAGACAGGAAATTTCAAGATGTGGAGCGTGTCGGTATGCTGGGGGTGGCATTAGTGTGGCACCTGGGTCCCCTGGGCGGGAAGGGGAGGCTTCCACCGCGCCGGGCACTGGCCTCAGTCCCGCAGCCCTGCTGCTGGTGTGCTTTGGGAGTCCTGCACGGGCACTGACGGGAGTGTTTGGCAGTGGGGGAATGAATCCCACATCTCCTGCGGGAATAACTATTGCAGATATCACTGTGTGTTTATGTCTTTGCCACTTGTGGTGCCACTTGTAGACCAACTCCGAGAGCTGCCCCCAGCATTGCCCGCCCAAGCCCCAAACCCAGCTGGAGTTGCCTGGGGGCAGAGCGGGAGCCGTGTCCAGTGTCACCTCTAAAGCCACGTCTAGAGTTCTTTCCAGTGCCCACCTCTGAGTGCCTCTCTGAAGTCATTTCCAGAGCTGCCCTCGGACCTGCCCGTGGGGGTCTGCAGTCGCTCCCCCCTCTCCTCCCGGGTGAATTAAGGCGTCGAGCCAAGCTGGAGCTGCCCCTGTCCCCGCACGCTCTGTGCCGTGCGGGACCCTGCCCCACGCCCCCCCAGCTGCACGCTTTCCAGCCTGCCAGGACCCGCACGGGGCAGCCCGCGGGGATTACTGCCTTTTTTTTCGCCTTTTCTTGTTTTCCCCGTCCCTTCCCCTGACCTGCCCCGGCAGCGGCGGCGGTGTCAATGTGTGCTTTGTGGGAGCGGGGCCGGCGGAGCCCTCTCTGCGGGATGAGCTCAGGTAGAAGGAACGCAGAGAGCTCCCTCCGTCAGGCAGGGCCCCGCGGCGGCTGCGGGGCACGTCCGGCCAGTTATAAATGGATCAGGGCTTGCTATTTTTAGCCGAGAGAGGATTGTAAATATAAAAGGGTATAAAGTGCAAAACTTAGCAACAGTGGCGTTTGTTTGCTTTTTCTTTTTTTTTTTTTTTCTCTTTTCTTTTTCTTTCCCCCCGCCCCGTTGGCAGGAATGTGTTTGGAGAGGAATGAAGTTAAAGCAGGAGATTTGCTGGGTGATCGCCTTTGGACTTTGCTCTCTGGGCAACTTTTTTATATGTGTGTGTGTATATATATATGTATATATATATATATAAAAACGCGTCTCTCCGTGCGAAGGAGGGGCGGGAGGAGGGGCGCCCCGGCGATGCAGAAGCGCAGCCCGCCGTGGGGAGCGGGGTCCGGCGGGGGGAGCGGGCTGTGTGTGCGGGGGGGGAGCGGGGTCCCGGCGGGGGAGAGCAGGGTGGCGGGGCCCTGCCTGCGCAGGGACACAGGTCAGCAAATGGAAAACACTGACACGGGTAAAAATAGTAACAGCAGAGCTAAAAATAGCGCGCGGAGCAGTGGATGTGCTGTAACTCCTGCGGGGAGCTCCCCCCCCGCCCGCTCCTGCCCCGCTCCCCGCTCCCGGGATCCCAAAGCAAACCCCTCTGCAGACCGAGCCTTAAGGCAGCACCCTGCACGCTGCAGAGGGGGAGCGTGGGTTACTTTTTGAGGGGTTTATGGATATTATTTTTTTTTTTTGGTGTTTGTTTGTTTGCTGAAACTTTGTGCCAGAGAAGAGGGACAAATTCATCTCCGGCTGAGCCTCTTGCAGACTCCTGGGACAGACCAGTTAGAAGGTCTTTGGGGTTGTTTCTGACTTTTTTTCTCCTTCTTTTTCACCTTTTTGGTGATTTCTTTTTTTTTATTTATTTTGTTTTAATGGTGGCATTCTTGCTTTGGTTTTTGAGACCCTCTCGTTGCTGCTTCCAGGACCACAACCCGCAGCCCCGTGGTCCCTCCTGGGACCCCCCTCCAGCTGCAGCAGACCCACAACGGGGGGATGGACTGAGCAACAGACAGATGGATGGACGGACGGATGGACAGATGGACAGGGTGGCAGGAGGAGCAGTGAGGGATGGGGCAAGCTCAGGGAGGCAGTGCCAGTGCCTGGTGTGGGCCTAGGGCTGCAGAGGGGTCGCAGGACCCCCCGGGAGACTGTTTTGGGGCTCTGGTGGTGAATTGGGGCTGTTTGGCCTTGGCTGGGGAGTCAGGGCAGCAGTGGCTGTGACAGGCCACAGGCCTGGCTGCTGAGGCTGCCCCACCACAGGATGGGGGCAGGCAGAAGGCACTGTAGTTGAGAGGAAATTACGATTTTAATCACGTTTGCGATTTTTTTTAAGCTGAAACTTTGCACCTGGCTTGTTATTGCCTGGGTTGAAGGCTTGGGGTGCTGTTGGTGATGCCTCTACTCCAGTGCCTGTGGTGGGACACCACGTTCTTCAGGGCCCACCAGGCCGCTCCTCAGCTGCGGCCACGGGAAACGAGCACGACAGACGAGGTGATCACACCAGATGTGATGATCATGACAGACGAGGTGATGCCAGCTTCTGTGTGGAGACACCATGGCCAGCGCAGCTGGAGTTCCTTGGGTTTAAGGTGGAGGTTGATGGCTGCCCCTCAGCTCAGGCCGGCCACGGGCCTGCAGGTGCTGGGCCATGGCTGGTGCTGAGGGGCAGGATGGAGGTGAACCTCATTAATTGTATTTACTGAGCTAAGCTCTCAGCATCTAATTACCTTTTTTTTTTTTTTTTAATGGATTGGACATTCCACAGCTTGTTTCTCTAGATCATTTTAAATTAGTTTTGATGTTTAAATATACTTCATATGAAGCCTGTCTAAATCCTTTAACCAGTATATTTTTGAAAGCACAAATATGCTTTCATTTGATAGAATAGCTAAAAAAAAAATACTTTTTGTATTTGAGCAAAGCTGTTTTGTTTTTAAATTACATTGTTCAAATCCTTCTGATTTGATCATTTCATATTTGATTCAGCACATAAAAACTATGCTGAAACTTCTGTTATGAATCTAAACTGAACATTCATTTTCTTATCAAAATATTATTATAGAAAAATATTAGTCATTCTTCTTGGCATAGTAAGCAAAGAAACATGTGGATGTGTTAATTTATTCCAGACCCAGCAAAGAAGGATAGTTTATATAAGTAAAATAAATAATTCTTGCCTATTTAATAATTGGATCATTTTAACAATAGTTGACTAATAGTCAGATGTCTGAAACACATCTTGCCCGTTTCTATTCTTTAGAGAATTTAACACTTAAAGAGTGTTTCTTCCAGGAATTTTATTTTTTTATTGTTCCTTTCTACATACTTAGTATTTGTTGCCCTCCAGAATTTTTTAAGTCAGAACTAGGAGAAAGCTGCTCAAGTGTAATTGAAATTAATCCCTTGCAAAGAAGTTAAACTGAGATGGTAAATCTTGTGAAGGGCTTTAAGTCAGGTATACCCAAGATAGAGTTCTTTTAAAGTGTATTATTTTACTGTAGTGTAGGTAAAAAAGACTTTGATACTCAGAAATAGTTATGCATTGGTTAGTCATTTATTGTTTTTGATAATGTTAATGGATTGTTCAGTTATATATGTTTCATTCCAAATTGCACTGGTGGTTCAGGAGTGAAAGTTAAAAAAATTGAAAAATTTTCTCCCTGCTGTAGTATAAATTAAATTCCTGTATTTCTACATGTGGCTCTACTAACCTGTTAAGTTGTTAGCATTGCCTTTCAAGTTGTTTAGCTCCTGTCCATAGCTGCTGTAACGTTTTGTTGTGTTTTTCCGACTCCGAGAATGCAGGTGGCGTGTCTCTTCATGTTGGTAATTGATAACAGCTAGCTAAGATTAACTCCTAGGATTATGTTGTTTCACATAGCAAAATTCCCCAATTGTATTTTTTCATTTGTTTGAGCTTTAAAGAAATCAATTCTATGATTGTTACTTGTAAGTAATAAAATGTAACCCCCCTCCTGCCAGTGGTGAGGATACTGTTCATAGACTGCAAACATACACAGTAAGTACTTGAATGCTCACGAGTATTTTTACTACCCTCTAAAATAATAAAAAAATAGTATCAGAATATAGAGTGCAGTAAAAACCATTTTATTTGAAGGAGGTAACTTGTATTATCAAAATGTCAGAAACTGTTTTATATAGAGAATATATTAGAGGGTTTTGAAAAAAAATATACTAGTAGTTTTTTGACAATGTAAAGATAGACTGTCTCTGGAAAGTCATGACTGAGGTCTTGCATTCCTTGTTTGTTGAAATGATTTTCACAGAAGTAGAATTTGGGATGGGTGGTAGGGAATTCAGTGCTGGTCTTGAGAAACTTAACAGGAGAATTGCATTTTCTTCGAAAAAAACTGAGACAGTAGTTGCAAAGCCAAAAATCTCTTAAGAAAAGATAATTATAATTTTGCCTGGTAACCTTTTTCTCCTGCATGTTATCCCAGTGAGAAAATGGGGGTGCGGAGTTTTGAATCAGCCATTTTGATACTTGCTTTTTTCCTTGGAACCTGCCCCTCTCTGCTTGTATTTAATGCATTGATTAAATTAATAAAATTTGTTAATTTAAATTCTTGGATAATATGTTTCTTCCTCATATTATAGTTACAAATTTATACATAGATGAATAAGATTGATGTAGTTAATGTTTTTCATAATTTTGATGTTTTTTACATTAATTTAGAGCGGGTCCAGTTTTTCATGCAAATAATGTTCCATTATTATCAGATTAGTGTACTTAATTTTGTTAGCATTACTATAAACGTGGTATCACATGTATTTGAAGATTATTCTGTACATTTATACGGGTGAAGTGCTAAGGAGTCAGCTTTGTCCTAGATGTGAACTGGAACCGTAGCATTAGACATGCAATCGCAACATCTACAGTTAAAGGAAAAGTAGGGAATTTGATAGCAGCAGCCATGACTAGAAATTTAGAAATCCTAAGTGATGGGAGAAAGTAATATTGAATAATTTTGATTTTTAACTCTAAAAATAACATTTAAATTCCTCAATCTTGGTGAAAATAGATTTTTAGCATTTTTCTGGATAGTAAAAACTGAGCACAAGGAAAACGAATATTCTGAGAAGCTGTAGCGTGGAATTTCTAAATAAAAGAAGGAACGGAATTAGTGAGAGACTAACTATGACATTTGTTTTTGATCCTTAGTTGTTGTGCTTTTTTTTCCCCAGGGAAAGATAGTTAATTAAAACAAGGAAAATGCTGAGGGTCTTTGGTGAGAGAACAGGAACCCAACTCATTCTTGACAGAGCTGGAATGGTGAACCCCCCGAAGAGCGTCCCGAGGGGCCTCTCCCGGAGCTCACTGCAGAAACCTGCCCTGTCCCTGCCGCGCCGCAGCCGGAGCAGACCTCTGCATCGCTGCTAGTTACAGCCAGCACGCTGACGGCAGGAGGCCACGCTCCAGCAAATCTGTCACTAGTTTAGTGGGGATTGTGATTTTTCTATAACTATTTGGCAGTAACTCTAGTCCTCTAGCCCTCCTTTCTATTTATTTGAACGTATTTTTAATCGTTTTCCCGAGTGAGAGATGTAGGGAAAAGGAAGCTTGGCAAAAAACCTCAGAGTATTGACTTGCTGTTTGCATATTTGGGAAGGATTCCCTTTGAAATATTCCTAAGGCTTTAGAAAACTGGAAGGGAAAAAAGAAACTTACTACAGTAAAACCACTGATGTAATTAACATTTCCTTAAGGAAAGGCGTTCAGTTACCTAAATAGTTTGTTTCCATTTTAATAACAAAACTGAGGGAGATTAGCAGCCTACAGCTTTAACGCCTTCAGTCAGGTTGGGCTGGTCCTGTTACTATTCTGGGACCCCGGGTTTAATTGCTGGCTCTGGCTCCCACGCACGGCCCCTCCGGTGAGCCGGGTGCTGCGGGGGGGTCTCTCCCACGGGGCAGCCCCCAGCCCCGCTCCGGGGGGGCTGCAGCCTGTGCAACACACACTGGGACGTCACATGGGATTGATCGCTTGATTTTAACAACTGTGAAAAAAGAAAATGCGTAGTTGTGATTATGTAGTGATTAATGGTGTTCACCCAGACTTTATTTATTTTTTTTTTTCCCCCCTCTGCAAATCCCTTGCTCTTGGGGACTCGTAGCCAGGTATCGAGCACATACCTCTGGTGTCTTTAAGAGTCACCTCTCAAAGCTCAACCTGAGGCAGCACCGAGCTGCCAAACCAGGCTCCTGTGAGCATCAGGGGCGTCCCTGCCGGGAACCGGGGTCTTCTCCCCGCAGCCATGGCTGAGCAGCCATCGGGCACGGCCAGAGCCGCAGCCGGACAGTCCCAGCCCTGCTCGTCCCCCTTCCCTGGGGGGCGTTTGTACATACACACTGCTGCTCCTGCACTTACCCCGGGTGGGATGGAGTCAGCAGGGGGGCTGTTGATTGACTCCAAAGCATTAATGCAACGTGTGTTACAAAACCTGCGGGAGGAACTGTGCCCAGGGAGAGCGCTCCAGCTGCCTCCGGTGGCCCTGGCACAGGCTTCTCTGCACTTTCTATACGTTCAAAACAATGCAATATTCCCAAACCCACTGGCAGCTGCTGCTGGTGGTTTGGAGGGAGCCCCCGTGCAGTCCTTCACCCTCCATCGGGGCTCCACGGCCACGAGGGATGCAGCGATGGGCTTGCTCGAGTGCTTTCACACGGCTCTGGGGAGACATCTCATAGCACTGATCTTACCAACAGCCTCTCTCGGGGTTTCATGAGCATTAAATCGTGACCCAGAGGGCCCAGGGTGGGGGTCTCGAGAGGCGCTCCCAAGCCCAGCGGACCCCAGGGAGCCTCCGAGGGGAGTAAAGCCCAAGCCCGGAGGAGGATGCGGATGCTGAGACCTCAGTCATGGCCCTGCTGTAGGCACAGAAGCAATTCATGGACGAATGCAGCTTTAGATAGAAGGGTTGGTGAAACGTTCTCTTTATCGTTACGGGTTCAGCCAAGCTGGTGAGTGACCCCAGTGCAGGAATAACGTGGCTCCAGGCTTCTTGCGAGGCAGCGTGGCCCCGGAGGGCTGGAGGGAGCAGCAGGCAGGGGCTGCGAGGCAGCGGGCAACGCTGGTGTGGCAGCCGCAGGTCAGCTTGCCCTTATATGGGAAAACCCTGCTCTAATTTTTAAAGCTGTGTGTTGTGGCGGTGCTGAATATGGGAATTTTATAAGCAAAGCTGAATCCTTGTTATGTTCATCTGTATGCCAGGATCTGGAGTGCTGTCGTTGTGGTTGCTGCTGCAAGGTGTGCTTGCAGCCGTTTCCCGGCAGGGTCCCAGCGTTTTCCCACCTATTTAGGATTTAATAATTGAATTGACACAGGATTAACACTAACAGAAGTGTAAACCCGGATTCACACGGGGGAAGGCGCGATGCTGAGACACTCTAGAAAAGCGAAGGACCGGAGGGCCCCATCCACAGGACACTTGCTCTGGTGGTTTGGTGGCAGAGGCAGTAGGGGATAGGGACGAGCATTGCCACAGTGCATGTGCTGGTTCATAGGCATTATTTACCAATACGTATTTTGGTATTATTTGGATTTACACTGAGCTCATCCCTGTGCTAATCTGGATGCTTTACTCTTCTCCAAGCCATTGCAGGCTGCCCGTACAGCAAGTAGACAGCCAGCCTGTCATTTCTTTAATTCTCGTAATCTAATTACTGCCTGCCAGAGCAGCGAGTAACTTCTGCTAAAAATCCATGATGTACTTAGTGCCCTGATGCAGATGTCTGATCTGGAGTGAGGGTCAGCCAAAATGTCCTGAGGGCTCCTGGGGGGATCAGGAGGCTGAGCTGCCCCTGGGACTGTCACGATGGTTGAATTTTTCTCTCGGTTGGTGTTCCCCTGCGTGTGTGTGACCCTTTAGTACCACAATTAAAAGGCTGAGGGAAATGGGAAGGCAACAACCATGTTTGCCTCTGGGACAAGGTGGCTGCTTTGTCCTGTGGGCAGATAGTTGTGTGAGCAAGGCTCCTGCCCCAGCAGCCCTCCCCTACAGGCTCTGCTGAGCGCTTTGGGTGCTGTAAATCCACTCATTTGTTTGCTTTTAAGGAGAATATGGAACATTAATTATTGTTTGTAAATGGCTAGATTCTTAGTACAGAACAATTAAAGTTAAATCATACGGTAATTAATTTGCTTAAAATATTAAGCAAATTCTGCTGCCGTTGCCCTGCCGACCACCATATCTGAGCTGGGAGTGCCTGGTGGTGCTGTTGGTGGCTCCCCTGGGGCTTATCCATTGATTCGGGGTGGCAATGGCAACCTCCCTTCGGTGCAGACCTGGCTAGTCCAGCCACAGAAGTGCCAGCACGAGCAGGATGTGAATCTAGAAAACTTTTTTTATGAACTTGCTTAAACCCAGCCCTTTTGCAGCCCTTCTGAAAAGAAGCCAGACGTGAAACCCGTGAAACCTGGCAATTTGGTGGGCGGTCCAGGTCACGGCTGGTGATTCCCACCACGGGCCCAGTTGCAGGGGCAGCCCCTGTGGGAAGGTTCTGTCCTTCCCTCGGCGCCTGGAGGGGAGAACCTCGCGGGTCCCGGCTGGCTGGGGAGCAGAGATGCAGCAAGCAGCAGCTCGTTGCAAAACAGCCGCTTTAGAGCAGAAGCCGCCTGGCTCTGCCAAAGCTGAAGGGCCAGCCCCAGAATGGAATGCTTATAAAAATAAGATGGTAACCATGCAGCGGAGAAGGAGTAGAGACCAGGAAGTTTCAGTGTTACATACAACATGATACTCTGCTTGGAAAAATATTGTCACAATTATAGAGATACGGGCAGGGATCCATAGTTGAAAGGCATAACCCAGTACCTATCATTAGGGTGATTTTAATCTCTCATTTCCAATTTTGTCTGTGGAAGAAACTCTTTTTGGCTTGAAAATTCTCATGTGAAACGTTGAGCCAGAGGAGATGTGTCTCGTCTGGGGAAAAGTTTGAAGTAATTGGTTAAGGCTGGTTTTGAATTATAGAGGGGGAGAAATGTGTCTTATACCATTTCAAAACATAACAGTATATTGATTTATTTAAAAATTTACCAGGATGATGGATTTATTTTAGTTTAACCATGTTGATATTTATTTGATGGTTTGCATTTTCAACAAAATGAAAGAAAGTGCTTCTTTCATGCAACCTGATGGGGAAATGAAAACAAGACAGCGACCTTTGAAAACATGAGTGCTGTTCAGCTCCTCACTCATCCTGAGTAACAGTGAGATATCTTGATTTTCAATATTTGAGAAATCTTGCAGTCTGTACAAGGAAGGGTTGTTTTTTTTTTTTACTGGGTGAACCCAAATTCTGTCATCTTGGTTTAAAAGACAGGCTGTTCCTTGAGCTCTAATTGCATCCAGAGAGACGAGTCTCTGCTGGGATGGGGGCTGTAGATATGCCAGAGCTCGTGTCAACTTGCTGGCTCCGTTCTCTTCAGTGGCCACAGAGATGCTTCAATAAGCCCCTGAGGGCACCGGAGAAGGGACCGGTCTGGTGGAGGAGCGGTGCTGGGCTGGCACTCCGGTCTGTGCCATCAGCTGGGGAGATGCTGAGTTCTAGCACTCCTCTGGGTTTTAGAACGTGCAGCCAAAATGCTAGAGAGAAGGTGTACTAAAATTCCTGCTAGCCCAAAATCCTACAAATTTGGAAAAGAATGGTAAAGCATTAGTTAAGTACTCTGTCTTGCTCTGCCTTTCTCTTCTCCCCATCATGGAGCATCAGAATGACAACACGGAATTTTCATCTTTACCTGTTAAAGGCTACTTCAACAACAAATGGCTTTCTGGCTTTGTAACGAAGC
The DNA here is from genome assembly GCA_026546715.1 of Gallinago undulata. NCBI lineage: Eukaryota > Metazoa > Chordata > Aves > Charadriiformes > Scolopacidae > Gallinago > Gallinago undulata. The sequence continues at coordinate 651,286 of JAOTQQ010000005.1, forward strand.
TGTTGCTGCTGAGGAGTGAGCTGGTGCCTTTTTCAGGGTACAGGCAAGCTGTACCTTCTCGTGGTGTCCTGAAAGATATTAATAACCTACAGACACTTAACCACTCTTCTTGTTACCAACACCTGGCAGCCTTGCAGGCAGAGAAATGTGTTCACTTAATAATTTAGCCTATAGAATATTATTCCAATAATTAATTTTCTTCCCTTGCTTTTTTGCTGCTATCTTACCACCGCAGGGACAGAATGGTTCCTCTCTCGGGTGTTTAGTCGCAGGGCAGATGGTTTGCTTGTAGCTGGGGGGTATTCCACATGCGTTTTCCCAAGCAATTGGGAATTTGGTAATTTGTGTTGTGTCAGGCTCTGTCAATGTCTGTAAGAAACGCTCCTCCAGCTCCACTTCGCTGTGTCTGTTACGTGGAAGTTTTGCAAAACCTGCCCTGGGTTGTGATCCTTGGGTCCAGCCCTCTTCTCTTGCAGCCCCGCTGTTCGATGCATGTACTGGTATAGATCACAACAAAAATTTTCTGCTCCTGCTGTCCTCTGTCTTTAATAGATCATGCTTTGAAAGCATTTTATTTCTTAGAAAGACCTTGGCTGACATGATTCACCTCAGCAAGCGGTGAACATCTATCTGTCTATGTATTTCACCTTTACAAGGTCTACCAAGACACTCTGTGGGCACTCAAAGGTGGTGCTTCTGTCAAAGGTGTTGGTCTTTACTCTACAAGCAAGTCAAAACTCTTTAGAACCAGCAAAAAAAAGGTCTAACAAAAATAGTTTAAGTAAACAAAGATGTTTCTCTTCCAAGAGGAGGTAGATGTGTCTGTGTAAGGACATGATTCCTATTGATTCTGCCCCACCACAGAGTATAAATTAAAAAAAAATAATCCACAGTGAAAAAAAAAAAATCAGCTTTGTTGCTCTTCCTTTTCAAGCATCTCGTCACTGGGACATGGCTGGATGGCATACGCCGGCTCCTGCCTGACCTGTTCCCAGTAGCATTTTCCTTACTACATGTGTTCAAGAACAGCAGCAGATTTCCTTCTCTAGACGTTTCAGTTTTCTACCAAAATTAAATGGGAGCATGGAGCAGCATGGCATGAGCTGGAGCAGGTCACAGATGGTGGCTGTCCCCCTCCCCATCGCCGTAGCCCCGGCGCCGCTCTGCCTGTGTTGAGCAGAGGGGATCTCTGACCTTCTGGAGTAGATGTAGCTGAAGACAGGTCACCTTTGCTGTTTAGCAGCTTTATTGTCCTCTGCTCCACCGTGGCATCACCTGTATTTCCAGGATGAATACACAAAGATTTTGAAGCCTGCAGGGCAGAGGTTTTCATTGAGAGGTGTCCTGCAAAGTTTCTTTCCTTGGGAAATGGTTTGTTTCTTGTTAGGAAGCTGGTCCCTCTGTTTGAACTGGTTTTGTGGTCTGTAAAACCAGAGGGAAGGTGCCGCAGCCTCGCTGCAGAGCCTGCTCTGTGTTGCTTGAGAACAAACTGTTCCCCGGGACATTGGTGGGAGTCTGGGTGAAGTTGCAGCAAAGGAATATAGCTTAAAATACAGAGTGGAGGATGCTGTCTGCCCCCTTTTAAATCTTTGATAACCAATAAGCTTAAGGAACTTCTTATGAAGTTTTTCAGAAGGAGTCTGCAAAGTGGAGAGGGCTGGTATTTTAATTTTAATAGATTATGGTTATTTGTCTGGGCAGAAAATTTAATTCATTTCTGCATCAAGCTGTATTTCTGGTTTATAAGTCTTAATGCCTTTAAAAACCACCAGTCTTGATTTAAAGACTTTGGGATGTGATATAAATACTTTGAAATGCAGACAGCAACATTACGTTACTCGAAAAGGCAACAGGAAAATGTAGTACGTGTGATAGTATCAGCGTGGCAGATACCAAACCACCTGAAACGTCTTGGGAGGTTTTCTCACAGCCCTCGTAGCTCAGACCCTCTGCTCTCAGCGTCAGCACGTTCTTCAAGCCAGCAGGACTGCAAACAAGGATTTAGAGACCGTAAAGTAGTAAAATTGCAAAGGGGCGACACTGGAGCTGGAGAAAAGGGACTCTGATATTTAGTTTCTTTTTCTTGGCATTATTTAGACTCCCAAATGACAACGTTTCTAGTTTTCTAGCACAAAGGAGGCCTCATGCTGTTCAGGATCTGCTGTAAAGTCCTAGTACAGATCATTCTGTATCCCAAACAATTTATCTAGTTCAATGATATTTTTATTTCACAGCTACAGTTTATAGACCCTAGTCTAATAGATGGTATTTTTGGAAAACTCCCGTTTATCTAACAGTAAAGGCCAGGATGGAATATCAGTTTCCATTTAGATTTTCCTGAATTCTCTCCCATTAAATCAATAACTTTCTTTTTTTTTTAATTAAACTTTCTTTTGCTTTTAAGGAGAAAGACTAAAAAGGAAAAATAAAAATACTATTTAAAACAAATATTGAGGCATAAAAAAAGACACACGGCACTAATTTCAAGTAAGTTAAATAGTCTGGGTGAGTTTTGTTACAAGATTTACATCATAATAAAACGTGATGTTAATCGCAGGACTGTGGCTGATTTGCAGCCCACGCTGTGAGTGCACGAAGGAAACGTGAGCCGCCCCTCGTAACTTTTAGTTTGTGCAATCGGTCTCACGTCTTAAATCCGAGCTGTTGGGAGCCGGGAGAGAGGGAACGGGGTCGGAAAACTTCCTGAGGAGTTGAGTCGCAAAGAGCTCCATGTGCTCCCCCCGGGGCGGAGGGGACCGACCCCCCAGAGGAGCGTGGTGCCCGTACCCACCGCGGCCGGCTCTCTCGCGGGGGTCTCCGTAAATGAATTGCCCATCTGCAATTAATTCGCATTGTGCGAATAGTTTGAGGACTGAGTCGTCTGTCTTCCGAACAGAGCGATCTATTTTTAGCTTTTCAAGCAAGCCTGTTTTGTGTTCTTTGTAGAGTCAGCGACATTCTTTCAATTTTTCAGCTTAATTAACACAAAAGAAATTGTAATCTGAGAAGGCAGCAGAAACAAGAACCCCCTGAAAACCATGAATTTGCAAGAAAGCAGAAGATGGCAGCTTTGCAAGAGATAGCTGGCAAAAAGGAAGAAAAAAAAAAAAAACCCGTTGAGAGCAGTTTGTGGGATTTTGGCTGGATCCTGTATAGGCTAAATTTATACATCCAGTTTGTTGGTTCACAGTGAATGCTCACAGGTCCTGCAACTCCTTTTGGATTGTTTGTTCCAAAAAGGATGAGGGCCACAGAAAGAACATTTTTCACAGGTGATGGTAACTACCAACTGAAGGATACTAGTAAATAAAGCAGATTTCTGTAGAATTAACAGAAATCTGGGCTGGGCGTGAGGGTCGGTGTGTGCTCCCTGTGTGGCTCAGGGAGCACCGAGTCCCCTCCAGATGGACCCTGTGTGCCTGCTGCTGTGGGGAGCTCCTTATTTCAAGCTCAGATATAATCATGTATATATAACTTTTATTAGAATCAGGTCCTGGTAAGCACAAAAGTACCCATGCATCACAAGCTGTATTCTGCACTCCGTTAGTTAGGAGATTTGCGGTGATGGTTTCGGGAGAGGAGGGCACAGATTACTGTTCAGAAGGGTTCAAATTGAAGTGATAGTTCTAGGTACAGAAAAAGGAAGTGAAAAGCTGAATAACCAACAGAATCCCAACTGCAGTCGGCGAACGTTCAGAAATAGTTCTTTGAAATAACGGAGGTGTCTGTGCCTGCTGGCGCGTGCTTTTCTGTTTAGATATGTTAAATTTACAGCATTAGCATTTGCTGAGCATTAAAGTCTGGTGTGTGTGGCACCTGAGCTTCCCAACGGGGTGTCTTCCTGAGGGCCCGTTTGTGGGTGCTTGTGTGAAATGGGGAAAGGGAAGGAGGAGCAGTCAGACAGTCAGCCTGGCCCCAGGAGCCCAGGCGAGGGGCTGGAAAGCCTGAAGAACCACTCCAGGGACAGTGGCCACCCTGCTCAGTTGGTGGCCACATGGGGACTGGGGACTCGTGCTCCCACAGCTACAGTACCACTGCATCCTTGTGTTTCTGGGTCGCTCACACCATCTTTTAAAAAGAAAATGTAGATTCTAAGTCACATAATGTGGAATAGTTACAGGAATTTAGTTGCCTAAAAATACAGCAAAATTCCTAATGGAATTATTTTTGAAATCCTGTGGTAGGAATGGCAGATCTGGGAGCCCTTCCGGAGCTCTGCCTGTGCCTTTAGATACAAAGGTACCTCTTGAAGTATGGTCTCCAGGTGCTTTTGAAAACTGTTCCCCAAGGGATTTCTCCAGCCCAGCCGTCCCGAGTATCAGCTTAACCTGGTTCCTTCCCGAGGCTTGTGTATGAAGGAGTGTATCACGCATTTCAGAAATAACTGCAGAAAAAAGGCTTTGTTTAACAAGCTGAATTTAGTTCCCAGAACTGCGAGTACCTTCGGTGTATCAAATGGAGGCAGAGCCCGTGCCCGAGTGCTGATTACAGCACCATCCTGCAGTTTGCCGCAGAAATGGGCTCCTGCAGGACCCCACCAGCTCCCCCAGCCCCAGCCAGCTGGAAGGAGGTGCTGGGGAGGTTCCCTTTGCTGCCCAGGGCTCATCCTCACTGTGTCCTCTTTCTCCTGTTCCCCATCTGTACCTGGGGAGCGCAGCCGGGGGGCGGAGGAGGGACCCCGATGTTCTGACCGAGACGCAGTAAGTTCTGAGGCCGTTGCAGAGCCCCTGCGAGGGATCAGGAGCGTCAGTGGTGTCTGCTTGGGCTGGCCGCCCCCCGGGACCCCTGGGGCGATGAGCAGCGCTGGGGACGCGGGAAACCCCAGCACCAAAACCCATAGCAGTTTATTTAAAGGCCATCTCACTCCTGACTGCAAGGGGGGGACAGCGCCAGGTTTGATCCCTGATTCAGCCGCAGGCAGTGGGAAGTTGGGGAGACTCTAAATAAAAGGCAGTTTGCGTGCGTTTGCATGGATTGCACCGTGAATTTGCCCCACACGGTGCTAGAGGAGGTAGAGGGAAATGAATGTCAGTAGCACCTCGTTCAGTATCTGAAAGCAGGCAGAAGGAAGTAACAAGCACAACAAATCCACGAACTGGGATTTAATTATTATTTGAAATTGAGTTGCAGAAGTTTTCTATCTGGGCAATATGCACACGTGCCTGTTGTGTCTAAGGGCTAAGTACGCTCACACTACTAATGTGTTAGTAAGTGTTCTCTGCTTTGATTTCCATAAAGATTCAGTGCATTAAAAGCAAGATAGATCTTTGTGATCTCCATACTCTTAAATTTCTGGATCTTTGTTTAAGGAAAAGTAAATTCAATTCATAAAGTATAGTTAAATACAGTAACAAAACAGGAAATAACGTCCTAAAGTATGTTTGGTTTAAACCCCAAAAGAAAGTCTATTTAAGGATTCTTCTGTAAGTATGTAAATTCTGAAATACCTATTTAGTGTAACAGTTGTAAAATATGTGAGGTAGTCAATCATGCCTTTGGCTTTTATACTCAGCCAGGTTACCTGCCAACATAAACAATGAGTTAAAGGCTTATTTTTCAGACGTTTCAGACAGAATCCAGTGTAAACCTTTCACTTAATCCATAATATCCTAAATGTTAATTAAATATTTCTGAAAGTAATCAACCAAAATTGCCTTTTCTAAAGACAACATGAAGGTATCTTCCACTCCATCCATTTTATTCTGGCATGCTTGTCTCTTAAACAAAATATTTCTTTTTTTTTTAATGCGCAGCATAACCTGTTGATCATTTCTCTCAAAGGTCTGCACCCAGTCTGTTCTCTGTTGAGTCGTTAGTGAGGTCTGTCCCCCCCGCATTGTTAAATAGCTGCTGAATGGCCCGTGGGGAGGCAGGTCCCGTGGCAGAGCCGGGACCACGTAACGGGGAAATCGCAGCCGACCTTTAGGAACTGGCCGTCCCGCTCCCCGTCAGGAATGGCTGGGGATCCAAGGCGGGGGGTGTCATTCCGCTGTCCCCTCCGGTGAAGCTCTCTTCCCTCCTTACGGGGGCTCCTCCCCGCACCTCTCCAGGCACTCTGGCACGAGCCCCTGACCTCTCTGCCTTGAGTGCAAGCCACACGAGAGGTCCTTCAAGGATAGTGAGAAGAGGTTTCACTGCTTGGCATTTCTGGGGTTTGTTTCGTTCCCTTCACAGACATTACCTCTGTATGGCATCGCGTGTAAATATGAAGGCAGTCTTCGTGCACCATATGCACGATGAATCAGATGCCTTCAGGATGTGTCCAGCGTCCGTTTGGCCTTCTCACCTGGGAGGCTGGACAAGCAGAGTAATGGTGTCTGTGCATGTCATTCGTTCTGCACGCCCACGGTGGCCCCTTGGTCAGCTCACATCTGAAAAAAACACAGATGTGTGGTATCGTTTGTTCAGTTGGTGATCCCCACTGTTCTGAGAGGTCACCGCTCGCTGACGTCCATCAGCGTGAGCCATGTCCAACCGCAGATGAGGCTCCAGCAGAAAATGGCTGTGGTGCTTCACTGCTGGACCTGCCGACGGTGCCGACTCCAAGGCTCGTTCTCTGTTCCGTGCTTCACAGTCCTCAAAAGGGGCTTCTAACTCTAATTCGGAGTTGCCTTCACTGCTTTCATCTGTCTTGCCAAAAGCAGGGGGAAACATCCATGTTCATGGAAAGGAATCACAGAAGGGTCACCAGGTCTTTTCCTGTTCCTACTCCCCACTTTACGGACACTTAACAGCAGTGTAAGACACCAAGATGCTTTTTCCATGACAAATAAGGAGCGAGGGCCATGTCAAGCAAAAGCCGTGGGTCTAACTAAGCACAGCACAATCCCTGGGTCAGAACTTGGATCCCGGCCTCCTGTTCTCTTGTCGAGGACTTGTCTGGTCTAATAATCAAAACTGAAAGGGCCTGGCCTTTAGGGGAGGGGGGAACATAAGTATTTGTGGCGTACATTGATTTTGATGGGAGTTTTGCTGCTTGGCTGTTGAGAAGTATTTCATCCCAGCTACACGAGGCTCCATCCCTTCCCGGTGGGCAGCCCCAGGAGAGCAGAGGACGCCCGTGGCTTGTGGAGTTCTGGGTAAGCGGTACGCTGGTTGAAGGTCTATCTGTTCAGGACCTAAACATTCTAAGTATGCGTTTTCATAAATGCAAGAGAGCCCCTTTTCACATTTTAGGAAGTAACAGACCTTTCTGCCGAGAAGCAGCTGCCGTTTCCTGGCGGTGTTGCTGTTGCTGCGGAGCCCGTGGACAGCAGAGGGAGCACAGGGAAGCGGTGCCGGGGACAGCGGCACTGGTGGGATGGAGACAGCTCGGAGCAGAGGAATAAAGAAATGGAAGGGCGAAAGCCGTGTGGGTTAGTAGATGGGCTGGAAGTGGATGAAATGGCTGGAGGGAACAGGTTAAATGCCGGAGTATTAGGGAATGAGGAGCTAAATATGGCATCTTAATAGGGCACGTGGCAAGGGGCCAGATCTGCTAGTTCATAGAGCTCGACCTGCTTCCAGTATTTGGGTTTGAGTAGGATTAAAAACCAGGAGGGGAGGGTTTTTTGGGTTCTGGTTTCAACAGCGATGGAATCTCTGAAGAGCAATTTCAGTGCTGTGGCATCCACTCCCAAATCCTCATCTCGTGGAAGCTTAGGACCCAGCGCCACGTCTCCACTCCTTCGGTACCAAACACTCCATAACTGCACTCTGCAGAATGTAGTTATGTGGTCGTGGCTCTCTTGAGATAAAATGTAACACTCTGACAACTGCTGAAGAATATCAAGAATAGTAGGTGAATTTAGCTTCTACCCCCGGTTCAAAAAATGGAGCGTCTCCAAGGTATGATTTTCTTACGCTCCCTGTTGGACCTGTTCATTTTACGCAGCACCAGAGCTGGGACAAGTTGCTAAAATACAAGGTTCCTTAGGAATCGGCTGCATTAATGACTTTGTTATAACTGAGGTTATAAACGAGAGTGACATTTATATAACAGACTTTCCAGTATAAAAGCCAAAGTCTGTTGGCTATAAACACTCAGAAAGCTTTACCATGAAAAATTATAACAATCGGGGGTTAGATGTTACATTTAGCGAAAATGTGGGGCGAGATGCCTGAATCTACTGCTTCTCTCATCACCTTTTTCCAAGTGGAATGACTTGGGCTGAAGTTAACTTTTTGCTACTTAAGAAGATTATATGGTGCATAGAAAAAAGTAATTCAAACTGCTTAATTTTTAAAGCTTTTTTAATAAGAAAACTTCAAAGAGGTTCATTGTAGAGTAGGATTCAAGTAATGTAGGTAAGGTAGTTAAATATTCCCTCGCTGTAATGCAGTTTGAAAAATAGACTTCCATGGCACCTAGACAAGTATTTCTATAGATCCTTATCTGTGAGAACAGCAACATATTTCTTTTTTTAATTAAAGATCATTATAATTGCTAATGTATGATTGTTTGGGGGCATATGTGAGTCAAACTGTGGTTTTGAGAACACAGTTTTTGAGAACACCGTAACCTTCAGGGAATCCTTGGCCCCGCACGGTGATGTCTGTGCTGAACCCAAGAGCGGGCTGGAGGTGCCCAGGTCCTTGCCCAGGAGAGGAGCACCTCCAAGAGGGCAAGCGGGAGAGCTGGGAATCGTTCGGAATGACCGAGGAACGGGATTTCCTAAGGGAGTAACTAGTTTTCAGGAAACTGATTGCAGTTTGGGAAAGGAACAAAACAAAGAACTTTTGAAACCGAAGCAAAGGGGCAGAGGAGGGATTCAAATCATTTGGGGAAGAGACACTCTCTCGCAAAGAAGAAAAACTTTCCAGGGAGATGAGAGGCAGACTCATTGGTGCTAGAAATGGCATAATTGGGCCAAGAGGTGAATTCAAGCCTGTTTGGCTTTTCCCATGCATTTGTTCCTTGCTTATGTGGTTTTGTTAGCTTTTTTATTGGGTTTTTTTTTGGAGGTGGTTTTTTTTTTTAAGACTTAGGTCTCTATGATTAAGAGGTTCCTCTGCTGAGCCTGTATTGCTTTCTTTTGTAGTCCTTTAAGGACACTGCTGGAAAGCCAGAGTTTCTCACAGCCAATATTCCCTGGGGTAATGTACCAAAAGAACTGTCTCCAGAAAATTGTTCCTTGAGTGTTGATGTGTCCAGATAGTGGCTTACACCGTGGAGCGCTCTCCGGCGCGGGTCTTCAAAGCCAGTCAGTGGTGATTCATCCACGATGTCTATCTGTCTAGACATGAGAAGTTGATGCAATAAAAAGATTTCTTTCTCAGGTATTAAGAGGCTGTAAGAGTTCCATAACTGGTAGTGGGCGGGAGGTCTCCAGTGGTGGTAGGCTGGTGCTGTCCTTCCGTGCCTCGTCCTCCTCCCACGCAGAGCAGTTCTGAGTGCTGGGACCGGGCCAGGGGGTCGGTGGGCTTCTACCACCTCTCACCTGAGCCCTGTGCTCCTGCTCACGGGTTTCTCATCGATGCTTCTATAAAGAGACCTCGTGTAGGACACTCTTTGGGACGGTGAGATCCTGCTGTCTGCTGTCTCAGCCGGTGGCAATGCAGCTTCAGCCTCACGTCCCTCACTGCATCACACAGTGACTCCTCGGATGCCACTTTCTGGTGGTGGGGATTCCTCCGTTCATCCCGAGACGAGGAATTTCTTTGCCTTTGTCATTTTGCTTATAAACAGTCCTGAGCACACACATAGGCTCTTCGTAGGTTCTGAAGTCCACCCTTTCTAACCCCCGTTCCCTCCAAGCCAGCTTTTAGTGTGGAAAAGAATGACGTGTTCTGTGCCGAAAGCTGGTCGGTGGCAGCGGCTGTTTCTGCCCTGTGGCCGTGGTCGCTCAGCTGGGTATGGTGCTCTCCAGCAACACAGATGCTTTGATCCACCACGGAGGGTGCGATGCCAAATAAATGTAAATAAACCTTACAGCCAAGTGATGTTCGCAAAATAGATCAGGGTTATCATTTTGATGGAGAGCTATTTTTGGTGTGTCACCATCACCTTGGTCCCTTTGCCCTGCCAGAACTGTGAATTTATAAACTCCCCCAATAGCTCCCTCACTCAAGGAAAGCAAAAACAGGAAGCTTAAACTCCATTTTTCTTTCAAATGGATATTAATGGCAAACGTTATGAGGTAGTTGCTCAGCTCTGTAACCATACCCGTCCGTTCGTGAGATGCTCCAGACAGAGGATTGGAGATACAGAATTTAAGACTGAATTTGAGAGGCAGCCCAGGGGCTCAGGCCCCATAGCACCCTCTGAGAGTTTGCCTTTATTTCTCACTGTCAGCCAGGATTCTCCTTACAGCACCACGATATTCGTAATAAATGAATAAATTAAATCCAGCCCTTCCCGTGCGCCTCACAACGCACAGCACGGAGCGTGCTCAGCTCGTGTAGTTTTTATGAAGAGACATTATCAAGCCTGAAATCATTTTAAACCAAACAAATAGCGTGGCTGCCCAGTACTGCCTCTGGAAGTAGTTCCTTGGACAAATCCTCCTCAGCTCTCCCACCTTCGGAGCCAGTACCTGCATCCCTCGGGATCGCCCGGCAGAGAGGGGCTCTCTCAGGATGGTGTCGGGCTGGGGGTTATGTGTGTGTTGGGCTGTGTTTGTTTCATGTGTGTCGGGCTGTGTGTGCTTTATGTGTGTCGGGCTGTGTGTTTCATGTGTGTCGGGCTGTGTGTGCTTTATGTGTGTCGGGCTGTGTGTTTCATGCGTGTCGGGCTGTGTGTTTCATGTGTGTCGGGCTGTGTGTTTCATGCATGAAGCACAGCCCTGCCCTCGGCCGGGGTCGCTGGTGCCAGCTGGGACTCGGCACCTTCCCGTGCCCACCGTGCCGGGCGCTGGGACGGGGGTCCCCGTGCTGTCACCCCAGGGGGGTCACCCCTCACTTGTGGTGTGTGAGCCGGTGGGGGAGCGGGGCTGGAAGGAGGCGGTGCTGGGGACAGGGGGGTGGCAGCCGTTGGGTCCCCAGCCCTCGCAGCATCCCCGGGTCCCTGCCCGCACGGGGGGCAGGAGGGTCTCCAGCGCAGCCCTTAGAGGTGGGCTCCTGGCCCCAGGACGGGCTCATTCCCCCCTTGGGCTGTTTGCAGAGCCCGGAGGGAGCTGTGGGGGGCAGCTCTCAGACAGGGGGGCTGTGCGGGGCACTGGGGAGACAAACGGGTGGTTGTGAGACCAGGGAGCACAAACCTGGGGGTGACCTGTGGGGGGGAGGTGGCACCGGGCTCCTGCCCCGCTCGGCTCCTGGTGCCGTGTGAGGGGAGACTGAGAAGCGTGCAGGCATTTTTTTTTTATTTTTTTTTTCTGTTTTCAAAATAAAAAGTATCTTTGTCTGGTGCTTTGCTGTAGCGAGCGTGCTGATTCCAGCTAACCCTGGTTTTGCTGGAGGGCCTGTGGGAGAAGGGCTCCAAAGAATACTAGCAGCTTTCTCAGCATTTTCATTTAAGAAAAACAGTGTTAAGATTTTGAACAGAGCCTGTTTTCTCATCTGATGTCGCCGAGAACGTCTGAATTGAAGAGGTGTTAAGAAAAGGAAGGCAGACTATTAAAGAAATCGCTTCCTTTTTTGAATAATTATTTTATGATGAGACGTGTAGCAGAAGGGCTGAAGGGGCAGGAGGGAGAGGGGGGCTCCCCGCTCGATGCTGTGCAGACGTGTCGGAAGTAAACAGCTCCCAACCTATATGGGAGAGCAGATAAAAGATCGTTGGGAAAAGAGGCACAGAAAGGGGAAGTGGCTCGTCCAAGGTCAGGCTGGGCTCGGGGCCGGATCGAACGCCTGCCGGGGGCCGGGTCTCCCGCAGCCCCTTCCCCTCGGTGCTCCCCGCGCCCGCCTCGGCCCCGCTGACACTGTGAGCATCCCCCCGCGCCGCGGCCCTGGCAGGGGATAATCCTGCACCTCGGCTGCTTTTCTGAAGGCAGAGGCAAAACCCCAGCGTGGGACCGGGGGTCCTGACCCGGGCTGGGGCTGGGGCTGGGTCCGGCCCCCAACGCCTGCCTGGACCCCACAGCCCGGGCGATGGATGGCTCTCCCGGCCTCGGCTGAGACAGAGCAGTGAGGGAAGGCTCTCCCTGCACACCTAAAGGCTATCAGATAATCACGCGTGTCATAGACATTTCTACAATCTACCAAAAAAAACCCAAAACTGAAAACCCACCAGAAAGACTTATTTGGAGCATTGGGAAAGTGTCTAAATTCTGCTGCTACCCTAGGGTGTACGGGACACTCTGATTTAACATCAAGGTGTTTAAGAAGTAATGATGCTGTTAGTTTGCCAGACAGCTGGATTTTTCCAGGAAAAATAAGGTACAAAAGACCCCTATTCTATAATTGTGTCTGTATGTAATTTTAGGATCTAGGCTTAACGTTTTTCCATCTAAAGAAAAAGATGGGAGAAAATGCCCTGTCTGAAAGGGGACGTGTTCAGGCCTTCAGCAGCGCAGAGCCCGAGGAGCAAAATCACAGCTCTGTTTTCCTTGCAGAAGGTCTCCAATAATGGCTCCTGGTATCGGGAGTATCGTGGTTCGCTAGCACTGAAACGTAAAGTTATTTTGAGCGTGAAAGCCTGAATGTCACTCTATTTAAAAAAATGAAAAAGAAGGAGAGGAATGTTTACAGCACATTAAAACCTGTGTGACAACTTTGCAAGAACTATTTTAACAATCCTCTGTTCCCCTTCCTGTTACGCGCCGCAGAACGCGAGTGCAGTGTCAGTGATTAATGCCATCAGCGCGGGGACGGGGACGGGGACGGGGACGGATCCTTGTGCTGCTCCCGCTTCGTGCTCCCGTCAGGAGCCTCTGCCCCGGCGCCTCCCTGGGCTTCGTGACCCAAACTTAACGAGGATTAAAGCGGAATAAATCTGTGTAAGAGAGTTTGCAGGCGGGCGGGGGTAGGTCTGCAGTGAATGTTGACAAATATTGAAACTAAATCTGAGAAAAGACTTGTTCCAACATTTTTTTTTTTTTTTGTAATCGGCATTCCATATGTGTCTGCGGAGAGTTGGGATGTGCTGCTGCTCCTCTTACATAAGAGGGCTTTTTTTTAATAAAGTGCAGTGCAGAAAGCGTGAGGAGCGAGAAGGAGTATCAGGAAAAAAACCTGCAAGAAAATAAGAAAAGCTACTGGGTGAAAAGCTCTTACTCAGTGTTTTATTTCCATAATCCCACGAGTTCCTTAAAGTCTCTCTTAATGTTTTTGAGGAAAAGCTTTGAAGTGAAAGGAGGGAGGCAAGTTTGGGGTTTTTTTGTTCGGTTTAAAGGAAGGTCTTGGTTAATTCTATTAGTAGACTTTGGGCTTGTTTTTATTTAAAAACAAAACAAAAATCCCTCTCAAGTTTAGAATTTCTGTATGGAAAAATTCTTCTGCTTTGCCAGAGAGGGAAGTATCTCCTTTTCATACTGTTTGTTTTGGAGTATCTGTAGTTAAGTGTTTTGTGTTTGGTCTTTATTGCAGACATTAGCTGTGCATTAATTTCTTCCCCGCGATGCTGGTTCCGTCGCGTTGGGGTGGGCTCCCTCCGTCCCACACGAGGACGGACAAACCCCCCCTGTTCTTGGCGACGCTGCCTTGCCCCCCCCCCGCCGGGGCTTGATTGATACCGGCTTAATTTCCCACCTTGTTTACCTTTTAATGCTTTTAAAAGCAATTTTTGTTGTGGCTGCTGCAAAGGAAACAGCAGCCGGAGCCAAGGTGGGGAAGAAAACCCCACATTGGATTCTCCCTCCCGTTCCCGTGGGTTTGCTTTGGTTTTCCTTTGGAGATTATTGTTTGGCTTTAATTTGTTTGTTTCTCCTTTAAACGGGTTTGAGATTACTCAAGGGTTCCTTGTTCAGCAGGTCAAAGGGTAACTTGGAGACTTTGAAACCGTCCCTGGTTTTATCACCGAGCTGGGTCTCTCCGAGAGTCCAAAGGATTCGCAGGGCGAGAGCCGGCGGGGGCAGCTCCACCGGTGGGGGTGCTCTGAGCAGGTGAAAAAACACTCACCTGAGGCTAAATCAGAACATTAGTTAACCCTCATCTATAACTAACCAGGAGACGAAGTTAGTGGGGATTAAATACATGGAGGTTGCTGGGTCTGATTCTCAACTACCCGTCACTTCTGGGGCCCGGGATGAAGCCCCTTGTATTTCTAAAGCAAAAAAATGTAACAGGCTTCAAACCAGAGAGGTGCCAGTACACAAAAATGTACAGTGTGTGCTATTAAAAAATGTCCTTTAACTGAAAGAGTCAATCTGTCCCGGAGATAATCCCTGCTTTTCAAAGGGGGAAGTCAGTTCGAACTGCCCAGCCGCAGCGCGGGGAATTTGTAGGAACAGCAAAATGGTGTGTTGGGTAACATAGGCTCCTTAAAAAAAAAAAACCAACATAAAAAATCACAGCTACTTCTTATTTCTGCAGAAGATTTTAATCCTCAAAGGCAGTATGCACGGGGGGAACTTCTTCTGCACTTTTCTAATATAAATTCACTCGCTGTTTGTTTTTTCCCAGTACCTTAAATCCCTTGAAAACCTTCGCAAGAAAAAATAAAAAGTACCTGAAAAGTCTTCATTTCTTACAAAGATACACAAAGATAATGAACCTCAGATGAATCCCAGAGTGGAGAAGAATGCCTAGACTTTTTTTTTTTTTAAGAAAAACACCAAACCAACAATCCCAAGGTTGTATGGTAGCGCGTGTCGAGCGGTGGGGGACCTGCGGGGTGGCAGATGCTCGGGGAGGAGACTGAACCCTCTCCCCCCGGGGCTGACGCTGGGGCGGGAGCGGGGGGTCCCGGGGGGGGGTAACGGTGACGTGGGGCTGCAGCTGCATTTTGGGGGTTTCAGGGAGGTGCCCCGTGGGTCGGGGGGCGCTGACCCGCGCCTCGGCAGCTTTAGGTCAGGGAGCATTTTTCTGGTGGGTTTGTGGGTTTTTTCCACGCGCCGAAGGCTGGCGCTTCTTTGGGTCCATCCCGGTGTCCCGGAGAGGAACGTTACAAAGTTTACGGCCAAGATTTTCGAATGGAAAGAGTCTAAAGTAAATCAGAGATAAAGGTGTTGCTGCAAGAAGCGTTTGTTTCACGTGTTTCCCAGATGAATTGAGCTCCGTACCCTTCCATGAAAAACTTGCTGAAAATAGGCTATTTCCTATAAACAGAAACGAAGGAAACGGCACGGTGAGGTCACCACCCTCGCTTTTACTTTTTGAGCTACAGATTGTGTCCTCTCTGTGGTGTCTCCTCCACCGTGGCCGGAGCCGAGGAGGCCGGGGGGGCTGCCACCCCCTCCAGAGCTGTGCTGCCACTTGGGTCCGGCTGCTCAGGGATGGTGAGGGGTGCTCAGGGATGCTCAGGGGTGGTGAGGGGTGTCCTGGCATCTTCCCAAGCAGCGTGGAAGGGACGCAGCCGTGGGAGGGTTGTGCTCACTCTGCTCCTCGGGACAACTCCAGCAGCTCCCTGGCTTTGTGAGACGCGGCTGGTGCCTGACGCCTCGTGCCCTGTCCTATTTCAGAAAGACCCAAAAGTCTGCAGTTGCTGATAGATTTAACAACTTGGGAGTTTTCTCTTTGTTTCCCGTAGCTGTTGAGGCTTTCAGGCCTCCGTGAGGCTTGGAGCTGAAGGAGGCAGCACCTCACCCCATGAGGAGGACCGGGGCGCTCCGTGACTCGTGTTTCCCCCGTCCGGCTCCCGGGGCTTTGCCCAGCCCGCAGGCGGAGGCACCGGGGTCTGTACCGGGGGGAGCAGAGCCCCGTTGGACCCCCAACAGACCCTTCCTCCAGGAGAGGATGGGGGGGCCATCACCCGGCAGTGACACCCTCCTCGGTGGATGTCCCTACGCTAACACCAGCACCCTGCACCGAGGTGTGGGCCTTTTGTGTGTCTCCAGCACCAGTTTTAACCTTGTTTGTGTGTTCCGTGGTGGGCGGCGCGGGGATGGGCTGTCTCTCCCCGCTGGGGCCGGGGGCCGGGGCAGAGTCCCTGTGGCCGAGTGGCCGGTACCGGCCGTTCCGCGTTCTCCTCCTGCCCACGGCCCTACAGCTGCTGTGAGGCTTCACCATCTTCACCCCGAGTTCTGCTTTACCGCTCCCCGTAGCCTCAGGGACACCACAGCTCAATATGTCTGGATCATGTGTATTACCTGGAAACAACATAAATATGTAAAAGACCCCCGACAGACACAGGACTTGTCAGGGTCTGTGCCTCGGGTGGGTCTGGGCATCGCTCCCGCTGAGCCAGGTCTCTCCCGGGGCTCCTCAAACCCTGACAGCCCCCAGGGGCCACCGGGGTCTCGCCACCCGCTCCAGAGCTCCCGGGCCCCGCGCCCCCAGAGCTGTGACGCTGAAAAACAGACAGAAAGCGCCAATAAACGCTCAGGGGCTGCGGTCTGGCGGCCGTGCTCCCCGTGTGCCCCCAGTTGCAGCCCCCCGGCGGGGGCAGCGGAGCAGATGTGCCTGGTGGCACCGGTGGTGACCCGCTGGCTGTTGGCTCTGACGCGTCGTTATTTTACTGTAGGTGGTTCTAAATATAGTAACCGGATGACATAAGAAGGTGTGTTCGTGGGCAGGGTGTTACAGGTAACTGAATTTTGCAAATGAGGATAAATAATGTGTGTCTGGCAAAGGCACTGTCACGGGGGGGGCAGGGAAGAGCCGCCCCTGTTTCAGGGAGGGGGTCCCACAGGAGGGGGGCAGAAGCCCCAGAGGGGGCTTTGGGGGGAACTGTTAGTGAAGGAAAGGGGGTGCGGTGGCTGGAGGCCTGTCCCCTGTCACCCCACCGCTCGCGGGGTGCTCTCCGGCCCCGGGGTCCCGCAGGGGACACCTTCGCCCGGGAATCCCCCCACCGACAGCGGCTCATCCCCGCACAGCGGGGTCTGCGGGGGGGGGCAGTGGGTGGTGCTCAGCACCCACCCAGGGGATGGGGGGATGTATAGAGGGGGGGTGTATGGGAGAGTGTACGCGTGCGTGGGTGGATGGATGGACGGACGGATGGACGGATGGATGGATGGACAGATGGAGGATGGACGGACAGATGGATGGATGGACAGAGGGACGGCTGGCTGGCTGGCTGGCTGGCTGGCTGGACGGATGGATGGACGGACGGATGGACAGGTAGATGGACGGACGGATGGACAGATAGATGGACAGACAGATGGACAGACAGATGGATGGATGGAGACATGGATGGACAGACAGCTGGACGTGTGTGCGGGTGGGATGTGTGCCCAGACGCATGTACAGCTGTGTGTCTGTGCGTGTCCATGTATGTACACAGAGCCGCCTGCCGGCGCGGGTGCTCGGTGCGGTCCCTTTTGCGGGAGCTCTTTTGTCACGCGCGGTGCGGGGCGCCCCGGGGCGGCCCCGGTAAAGCCGGTTCCCGATCCACCCGCTGAGCCGGCTCCTGCGAACGCCCCCCGCCCGCTGTCCCCGTCCCCCGTCCCCCCCCCCTCCCCTCCCCCGCGCGCGGCGGGGCCGTTCGAAGCGGGCGCGCGCGGGGCGGGGCGGGGCGGGGCGGGGTCACGTGGCCGGCGCGCTCCCAGGGTGCCGCGAGCGCCCGCTCGCCCCACCCGCCGCGGGGCCGGAGCGCAGGGGGAGGGGAGCCGAGATGCGGGAGAGCGCGGGGAGCTGAGGCGGGGAGCGGCCCTGCCGGCACCGCACGGCCCGGGCGCACGGGGCTTGGCCTCCGCCGAGGAGCCGAGAGGATTCCTTCGCCTGGAGCCCTCATGTGAGACGGCGGCGAGGAGAGAGGAGGGATAAAAAAAAAAAAAAAAAAAGGAAAAGAAAAAAAAATAATAAAAAAGGGGGGGGGCTCGTCCGTGACCCCCCGCCCCGCTGAGGAGGCAGCACCGGCGGCGCCCGGCGAGGGACGGGACCGAGCTCCGCCGGGGCTGGCGTGAGCCCGCGGCCACAGACGCTTCCCGGCGCTCCCGGCCGAAGGGCTCGGGGAGGTGTCCGTGCCGGGAGCTCCCGCCTGCGGAGCCACAGAGGATTATTTTTTTTCCGGGGGCGGCACTGGAGCCGGACCCGTCCCCGTGCCCGCGGCGCGGGGGGGGACACCGCCGTTCCCGCTAGCGGCGCCGGCGGCCGGCCGGGGCGCGGAGATCCCCGCGGATCGCTCCGCAGCGGGCCCCGCCGCCCCCGGGGAAGGTGCGCCGAGGGGGTCGGCGCGGGGGGCGGGCGGAGCGGCGGCGGCGGCCGGGGAGGAGGCCCGGCGGAGCGGCAGCAGAGTCATCGCCATCGGCCCCCCCTCGGCTGGCTCCGGGCTCGGCGCTCTCCATGTCTCTGGCTCTGGGCAGCGGCCGCCACAGCAGCGAGTAGGGGGGGAGGAGGAGGAGGAGGAAGAAGAAGGGAGCCCGGGAGAGTGCCTGCCTCCCTCCCTGCCTCCCTCCCCCCGGCAGCCCCGGCCGCCTCCCGTCCCCGCGCCCCGCGTACCCTGCCTCCCCCTGCCCAAGATGGGCTGCTTAGGGAACAGCAAGACGGAGGATCAGCGCAACGAGGAGAAGGCGCAGCGGGAGGCCAACAAGAAGATCGAGAAGCAGCTGCAGAAGGACAAGCAGGTCTACCGGGCCACGCACCGGCTCCTCCTGCTGGGTAAGGGGCGGCGGGCAGCGCGGCGGCGGGCCGGGGGCCGCCCCCTCCCCAGGCCCGGCCAGGCCCGGGGGAGAGGTGGGGCCGGCGGGGGGGGGATGCAGTGGGACCGGGGGGCGGCCGGGCAGCCCCGCTGCAGCCGGGGGCGGCCGGCAGAGCGGTGCGGTGCGGGGCAGCCTCCCGGGGCCGCTCGGCCTGGCGGCGGCGGGCGGGTCCGCGCACCCCCGCGGGGGCCGGGGCAGGCCCCGCAGGTACGGGGCCGCGGTGCGGGGCGGCAGGCCGGGGCGGGCCGCGGGGCCGAGCGGCGGGAGGCGGCCGGCGATGCCGGGGCGGCGGGGAGCGGCGGGCCCGAGGGGAGCCTGGGAGATAAACAGGGCCGGGCGCCGAGGGGCGGCGGGCCTGCCCCGGGCCAGCGGAGCGGCGGCCGCGGGGAAGGCCGGTCACCGCGGCCTGGCGGCGAGCGGGGGAAGGCGGTCGGCGCTCGGGCCGGCCCGGGGCGGGGGGCCGGGGGCGCCGCGGAACGCGCGGCCGGGGCCGGGGAGAGGAGGAAGAGGAAGGGAGGAAGCCGGGGAATCGCTCGGGGGAAGCGGAGGGAGGATGTCGGTCCCGGAGGGAAGCGCCGGGGCCGAGGGAGCGCGGCGCCAGGGCCGGGCCGGGCACGGCCTCCCTGCGCCCGCCGGCGCCCCGGTACCGGGGGCAGCGCGCTGGGGGCCGGGCGGGCGGCTGGGGCGAGCCGCGGGCGCCGTGTTTGCCCGGCGATGGGTCCCGAGGCGCGGGGTACGGCTTCGAGGAAGGGGAGGGTCCCGGCGTCGTTACCCGAGAGAAGGAGCGGACGCGCGTCGGGCTCGCCGTTCCCGAGCAGCGCTGTAAGGCAGGGCCGGCTGCCGCGACCCCGGCGCTCGGTCTCGCCCGCAGGGGTAGGCCTCGGCCCACCCGCGGGGCTCTGCCCGGCGGCCCCGCTCCGGGAGAAACGGCGTTTGAAGGCTGCGAGCTTGTAAGTGTGCTCTCACCAGTAAAACCCCTCAAACGCTAATTTGGAGAAAGGTTTAACGTAAACGGAGAGCGACTGTGGCTACGGCAGCACCTGCAGCACCGGGGCGTCTGCCAGGGCTCCCGCAGAAATCTTTAACAGGGTAATTTGGGCTTCAGCCCTTGGGAATGCCTTGGGCTTCCACGTCTGAGGCCGAAGAACGTTAATAGATACGTAGGAGCCGTTTGTCGTCAGAGGGGTTACTTCACCAGAGGCAGAATTTCAGAAAACAGAAACATGATGTGGTCGCCTGAATATTCCTCCTGTTTTCTGTAGTTTTGGTGGCTCAAAAATAGTTTAGATATTTGTAAATAAAAATTTTTGGGTGTTTAGCGATGGCTGTGAGGTCATCTGCGTGCGTGTGCTTTAGAGTGATAGCTGGGCTGCTGCAGTTTCTGACAGGAGCCGTCAGGAATTGGGGTCACCATAACACAAACTCACTGGTAAAAAATAAAAAAGCTCACGGCCCTATTGTTATGTCACCTTCAAAGGACACGTGAAGTGAAGACCCCAAGTAGTTTGAAAGCGTTCTGAATATTCTCACGTCATATTCAAATACCAGCAAAGAGGAGCTGCTAAATACTGCGTGGGGCTTAGGCCCGGCCGTGTGCCTGCGTGTCCCCCTCTGCCCCCACCCCCAGAGCTGTCGGGCAGATCAGGGCCCCAGTGAGCAGCCACTCGCAGGAACAGAGATTCACACCCAGCACTTCACCGCGCCTCGCTGGTGGGGGCTGAGGCAGAGAACCCACCGTGACAGTACCAAACCCTTCACATTTCCAGCAAAACCACCAGCTTGCTCCCCCCGTTCTTGGCCCGGGCGAAGAACAGGTTTTGGCTCTCAATACTTACAAGATGTGTTTTACAGTTACAGCTGAAATTCTTTTATTATTCTGAAAGGAGATACGATTGTAGCACATACCGCTATTCCTGAGCAGCTCGTAGTTGTGAGGAGGACCCAGTCTCTATCTTAA
The DNA here is from genome assembly GCA_026546715.1 of Gallinago undulata. Lineage (NCBI taxonomy): Eukaryota > Metazoa > Chordata > Aves > Charadriiformes > Scolopacidae > Gallinago > Gallinago undulata. The sequence continues at coordinate 671,836 of JAOTQQ010000005.1, forward strand.
CCCAAGTTCCTCGTTCTTGATGAGTTTTGCCACCAGTCTTTATTGCGGGATGTAGTATGCCTGGGGTGTGTGTGTTATAAAATAGTAGTTTAGGGGGGAAATGGCGTTTGCGTAAAGAGTTGTAGATAAAAATTGCCCTCCAAGTGCTTACAAAACATGAGTGAGCAAGGAGGGGGAAAAGGAGCAAGGCTCTGGGATTAAGGTGGCAAAACACGTGAGCAGGTTTTATGGGGAGAAGGGCAGAAATATTAGGAATTTGCAAGGGAGAAGGAAAGGAAGGGAGAAAGCAGAGGGGAGTGCATCTGTCAGAAAATGAACTTTGAGATGTGGCTGCTAAAAAACAGTTTTGAACACGAGGCTCAAAATGGAGGCTCGTGCTGTCAGCGTGTGCTAGCGCAGACCCGGCATCCTATAAATACAGACTGCACCTCTCCGCCCGAGCTGCCACACGCAGACCCTCTCTGCTGCCAAGACCTGGGCTGAGGAGAGGGAGAAACCAGTCGCTGGGAGATGCGGAGGGGAATTTTTCTGAATTTTGCCAGGTTATGGTACTACTCTTGCAAAAATCTGTTTGCTTTCTATAGAAAGCTCCCGATCTGGCAGCGTGGAGCAGCTCAGCTAAATGCTGCTGTTGGAGCCTTTTCAGCATGCGTGGAAGAGCGGGTGCTGTGGGCAGATGGGCTGCCCTGTGCTCTGGCATCCGTGCAGCAGAAATATCGTACGTCTGCCTATGGAAACTGGAGTAAAGTGGAGTGGGTTTGTAGTGCCGGTGGAGACGGGAGCCAGCGGAGAGCCCCGGGGGGCCCTTGGGAGCCGCAGCCACGGAAGGGGGTCTCTGCCGCTCGCTGCATGTGGGACTGATTTGGAACACGGAGAGAGGGTGGGAGGTTGCTCACAAATTAGAGGAGGTTTCTCTGCTTTGTGGGTGGACGCTCGAAAGGGATGCCTTCCTTTTTCAGATGTGAGTATCCACGTATTTTATTTCTTGCGATTCAATTTACAGTCTTTTGACTGGGTGATGATAACCGCAGCCAAACTTAAAATATTTTAAGGATCTAACAAAAATGCTTCGGTTTAGTGTGGACTTCAGTCAGTCTCTCTCTCCATCAGATAGTAGGGACAAAGCAAGCAGATTTTGACCTTCCCGATCTTGTTCTCTATAAAATGTTGAAATTGTCCTTTTTCCTTCCAAACCCTGCAATCTGCTTTTAACGTTGACACTGGAAAAATGGACAGTGAAATGATCCAAGATTCAGATCTGACACATGACTTGAGCTGGGCATTTATTTTTAGCTACAACTGAAGTTTCCAGTGGCAATTATTTCTTTTTGTTTCACTTTTCACTCTTGCATTGAGGAAACCAACTTTCTCGATTTTACCCTGAAATAAAAATTGTAGTGTGTCCCTTCATCACTCATGCTTCTTTCTGAAATCAATTTACTTTCATTTTCTAGGTGCTGGTGAATCCGGTAAAAGCACAATAGTCAAACAGATGAGGATCTTGCACGTGAATGGATTTAATGCTGAGTAAGTGCATCTGTTTTTTCACTTCACAACCTGCCTTATGCCCGTGCGCCACACGGTAGTCGTTGCTGTGGCTTTATAGCTTGGTATATTTTCTTCTTGCTACTGTTTCAGTGTCTAGAATTTGGATGTGTATTTTTAGATGAGATTAATAGACATTAACTGGAAGAAGTCATGCACCAATAATAAGTAAGAACTAACGGTATGAAATGATTTATATCAAGGTTCAGTGTAGCTGATTTGATTAAGGCTTAAGTTTTGTGGTTCGGGTTTTTGTTTTTTTAGCTGCAGTTTCTTTCTCAACATGGCTGACACTGACTTACCTCTGCTGTAGCACATTGATTCATCCTGCTGTAAACATGCCTCCTGTTAGTGTACAGAATGGAAGCAGTTTGCTTTACTTAGAGCACCTAAGGCTTTTGTTTCTGTCTCCTCACAAAATGAGACTGTACTATTAATTTTGGGCAGAATAGGTCAGATTCTCTTCTCTCTTCTGTTGTGTTTGCTTGTCCACATGCTTGTGTTAAATTACGTTTCTAAAAGCTTTTCTTGCTCACACTTTAAATGTGTTCAATTATTTGGTAGTTGTGAGGAAGGGAATGGCATGAGGATAAGGAAAATAGAAATCTATTATTTTGTCTCAGAAAGGTTTGTGTTTGCTAACTTTTAATCTAACCTTGCTGGGGAGGAGGAAAAGATTCTCCTGCTTGTTAGTTTACGCTTGCAAGTGTCTGTGTGTGTTTACCAAAACCTGCTAAACTAATTCTAAGTGAATCAAGGTGTTGGAATTTCAGAGCTTATTCTCCGTGTTTGATTTCTTTAGATTATATTACTGGTTTTGTCTTTCTTGTTTTCAAACATAATATTTTTGTGTTGGCATCCTCTAGCTTCTAGTAGTGTCATCTATTTCGTGAATCCTGCCTCTTGGGAAAGATTAAACCTTCACTCATCTTTCAGTAGCTGATTCTTTAGTAAGAATGTCTGAGTTAAAAGTTTAGCCAAGAAGCCTGGACAGTACTTCTTCCTAATCCCCACATACTAGTTCAGGATAAGGTACAGTCTTTTGGGAAAGTGTTCAGACTGATTCATACTAAATTATATTCTGTGCTACATGTTTTTAGGTCCGCTTTATATTTATTATAGGGAATATTTTCTTTATCCAAAACAATTCTTTTTCATAAGTGCCCAGTCCTGCATCTTGTGACTGCTAAATCGTCTCCATTATTTTGGCTGCTCCTGTTACTAAAGACCTCTTAAAAGACTTGCAGGACTTAAAAGATTTCCATAAGTTGGCTTTGATGTAGCAGCTGTCAAAATTAGGTGCTAAGTTAGAAGTTCATCAATGAAAGTGGAAGTCAAAGATCTGTGACACCTCTAAAAGTATCAATCCATTTAACCAACAGTTCTAAGTTTTCTAAGCCTACAGATGCTCTTAAAGAGATGATGTGCTGTGCCATGAATTACGTGGGTAGATCACATTCTGAGCTCTGCAAGCTCCATACCTGGCTTTGAGCCCGGGGTCCCGTTCCCCAAAGCCTGTGGAGCTGGGGAGGGACTGGGACACAGTGGGGTCTGCAGCAGCGGTGCCCTCCTCCGGCACCTCGCTGTGTGCTCTAGGCTGGGGCTGAGCCCCGTGTGCAGCTGGATTCCAGGGCAGATGTGGCCTCGGGAGCCTCGCTGGCACCTGCGCCTTCATGGGGAGGGTTTGGGTCACCCCCAGACCCGTGCTGGTCACAGCCAGCCCCGCGTGGGAGCCGTGCTGGGATCCCCGGGGAGCTGGACACAGCTCGGGAACTGGGGGTTGGCCACCCCACAGCGTGTTGTCTTGCAGCCGGTCCTTTTGTGGGTGGTGTGTGTCGGAACATTCAGGTACATAAAAATCAAATTAAAAAGTGGTATGTATAAAATATACAAGAAATAAGTTACCATCTATCTAGTCTTAGAGTTTCGTTGCCAAAAATAATCAGTAGATTGTAACATACACTTTACACGGGGGAAAGAAGGCTGATTTTCAGTGTTTTGAAGTTCTTGCAAGTTACACGTTACTCCTTAAGTAAGTTGTATTTTCTTCCAAGTCCCCAGCTGCTCCCTGCGTTGTCCTGCCTGCCCTGCTGGGCCTTCTGCCTGGTTCATTCCCTCTGTGCCCTGCTTACCTTGGGGGAAGGGGATGCGGGGCTCAGCTAGTGAGAGAGACAGCATGGAGGTTTTTTGGAAGAGTAGGAGAAGCAAAGCATTACTTCTCTTGATGTTCTTATCAGTTGTTCTAGAACATAAACTTGTTTGCATACACCACCGGCTGATGAGATGAATAACAGCAGAGAAGTTGTGAAAACTGAAGTATGCTGGAGATGAAGAGATATTTTTTAATGTTAGTGTCCATGTACATAACTGTTATGAGTTATTTCTGTTAGTGCAACTTATTCATGTGGCTTGAAAGAAGTCCAGTTTGAAGTCCTGCCACTTGTTTGCCTTTGATTTGGTTGCCCTATGATAACTGCTGTTTGAAGTAGAGAGGGTACCTGTTATGGAAGATGTCTAACGTGCTGCGAATCAAAAGTTTGTCTTTAGTGTTACTCTCACAATCTTCTTCATTGCTGGTGACTAAACAGGATATCCAGTGCTAAATGCGCCAGCTTCCTTCAGTCGGTGTGGGGATTTTTTGTTTGTTTTGGTCTCAGGATTCTGCTGCTGAATAGATGAAGGGCTGGTTGTCATGTGCATTTAGGTGAATTAGCCTCAGGTAGAGTTGTAGCATTTAATGAGGTGAAATCTGTGTAATTCTACAGAACTAGAAGAATTTCCTTTGGGACTCCAATTCTTGATCACTTCAGCTAATTAATTATTTGAGGAACTGTGTTCCAGGTAATTAATGTGCTTGGTAGTTAACGATGCTAAGGTGGATTTGAAGGTGGTTAAAGTTCTATCCAAGTTAACTACAGTAAAGACTGTTTAAATTTTTTTGCATTTCCTTTTATAATCATAGTTGAGTTAGAGACAGAAATACCTATTTTTTTTTGTTCCTGTTGTGAAAGCAGTGTGTGGGAAGGACCAGCTCTGTGGCATTGGGAGGTGGAGTAGAATATTAGAGAAGTAAGGCATGGTCTACGGCATGGGGTTCTGGGTGGGCTCTCAGCCCATGGCCAGTTCCTGCAGGATGGCTGCTTTTCTTGGCCCTCCCATCAACTAGGATCTTCCTACAGCAGCTTCATAATGGGAGGGGGGCTTCCCCACAAGGTTCTTCCAGGGTGCATCATCTTTAACATGGAAGAACTGCATTTTAAGCATAATGAAGACTCCACATCAACCAAATTTTCCCCTCTTCGCATTACTGCCAATGCCAGAGCCCCTTCTGATGTAGAACGGGGTTGAGTTTGGCTTGTAGTAGCTGGATGCCCATGACTTCCCTTCCTTTCGTTCCCTTCCCTCCCCTCCTGCTCAGCCCTTCTGCTCTCCTTCATGGGGCTCTTCCACAGGAGCAGCTCTGCAGGCTGCATTTTGTGAACATCCCCTGATAAAGTGGAGCAAAAACGTCTTTCTGGCTGTGCAGAAGTTCAGATGTTGATCTTGATGAACCAGAAAGGGTTGAAAGCGGGAAAGGGAGGAGGAGAGGAGTAAGGAATGTAGTTGGAAGAACTTATGTAAATGTGTAGTTCAGGTTGAAGAGGAAAAAAATCCCTTTATTGTCTTGGGGCTGGGGTGCTTTGCTTCTGAGATAGTGGCCTTTCACTGACTTTATTATTTTTTTAAGTCCTCTTTCCCCCGTGTGATCGCTGTGGGTTTGGCCGATGGGCTCTGAGGAGAGGGTCACTGTCGTGCACAGTTTTAGAAAGCTGGAAATTGGCAGGGGCGATAGGCAGTTTTGAAGTGTCATGGGAAAAACTGGGACAAGCAGAAATATTTAGATAGAAATAAATTGTTGAAATGTGACTTACGAAATCCACTACAAAGATTGACAAATAAGGGGAATGTTCCTTTGTGATTAGTAAGTTTGGAAGGTATTTATGATCCAGGAAGTCTCGAGGTTACAGGGAATTTCAGATAATGCTTCTCAGCCTCAGTGTCCCAGCTGATGATGTGTGACGATGACACTTCCTTCAACTGGTCTGTTGAAGTGTTCAATAGGAGTTTGTGTGTTTATCAGTTCTGTTAATGATGATGGCCGAAGAAGAACTGAATAGCTTTATTTTCAAGACTTAGATGACAAATGTGTTTGTATTTCTCATGTACTTTTAAAAATTACTTTCTCTTAGTGAGGAAGTAGAGAAAGCCAAGTCAACCTCTGAAAGGTTTGGCACTTCTTCTCTTTTCTCACCTAGATTCAGTAGTTTGTGAGGAAGGAAAAGCAGTCATTGATGCTTTCTAATCTTTTCTGTTTACATCTCCTCCACCAAAAGCTGTACTACGCTACCACCGTTATTTCTCCATAAACTGTTAAATGGTGTTGTCTGGTCAGGTTGGTCAGTGTCAATCTCCTGGCTCAGTAACATCACCCTGCTGCTGTCTGATACTGCGTTCTGTTTTCTGACTTTGGGCCTTTTATGTGTGTGAGTGGAAAGGAAGTTAATGCTATGAGTAAGGAAAAATTGTAATATTTATAACTAAGTCTTTTAAAATAATGGATTCCCTCCTAATGGCTATTATTAGTTTGCGTGCACAGGTGATACTGCTCTGTTCCTACAGTTCCTTTAGATTTGGGTACCAACACCTTGGTTTTAGAATGGCCACAGCAGTTTCTTGCCAAGAAACAAATGACTTTATTGTCAAACTGACTTTTCTCTGCTGGCAACAAAACTAATTTTTTCCTGGTCTTCGAGGAACATTGGAAATTGGAGGGGGCGTGTGGGGCTCGATGTGTGTGATTTTCCCCTTTCTTCTTCCTCCTCCTTCCTTCCCTCCTCTGCATCACGGTCTGTGCCTGGGGGCTTCCGCAGGTTTCAGGGGAGCGTTTATCCCCTCGGCTCCTGCTCGGGAGGTGACACAGCTGGGGTGCTGCGGTGCTGGAGAAGTTGTGTGTACGTGTCTTTTCAGGACTCTGAGAAGTGCCGTTCCAGCTGAACAACTGGTTACGGGGTACCCCAGAGCAGGGAGCGAAGGTGTGGGCGGGGAGGAGGATGTGTATTTTGGGCTATTTTGGGTCTTGTTCTAAGAACCGACACAGTTGTGTAATTGGGCTTTGTCAAAAGCCAAGAATATACCAACAGTGAATGCTATGATTAAGATCTGAATGCTCCATATAGCTTGTAAAAGTTTATGGAAAATGTTTATGCAAGTTAAATATCACTGTCTTCCATCAACTTGAAAGAAATGGGAGGTGACGTTAAACAGCCTCAGCAAACCAGAAATTCCTTAATTGTTACGATGTTTAATGTTGTGTTTGTGTGCTTGACATTATCTTTTCTTTGGAAATACTCTTATTTCTACAAAAAGGGAAATTCCTTCCTGTGAAAAAGTAAACCTCAGTGAAGCAGCGTTAGTATTTCCTTCTGTTATAAAAAAAAATAAGGAAAAAAGTTAACCAGATTTTGGGTTTTTCAAATTTATTGTGACGTCTTGCCCTAAGGCAGGCGACATTCTCCACTGGAACGTGTGCAAATTAAATCTGCTATTCAGGTGTGTTTTTAAATACTGATAGATGAGTTTTCAGAAGATTCTGACAGTCTATAATACCTTCACTGGGCCTTGCTCGGCAAAGAGCATGCCGTGGTACTGAGCATCCTGCTAGCCCCTGGAGTGACTCCTGGGCCTTGCTCAGAGCCATTCTGAAATCAAGCCATTAAAGTATTTCAATGTGCAAATGAAGTAAAATATGTGTTTTTTTAGGGTGCAAAATGATGTTATTTATGTTCCTGACAGTATGTCAGAAAAGTGATGCCGGAAGGCATCTGAAAGTTTCAAAGCTGGCTAGTTCTGTCTGTGTTCACGCGGTGGGCTCCGGCTAACCAGAGGGGGAAGGGGACATCGAAGGATTGAAGGAAAGCATGGACTTGCATTTTACATTATGCTTTATTTTCAACTCCTTGCTTTGTGTGTTTGCTTTTCCAAGAAACTCTGTCATCTAGGTAGAAGAAGGATGGTGAGAATTGGACATAAGAATGTCACCGTTTTTACGCTAGGATGGGAAACGAAGCGTTGCTCGTAGCGGAGTCCAGCTGGGTGAGCGGGCTGGCGGGTGGGTTCTCCTGCCAAAGCAGGATTTAAACTACCCCATTGCACATTGAGAGCTCGCTCTCTGTCTTCTGAATGACTGTTCCTGGCCTTGCAACTTGACATTTGTGCTTTCACTTAAATATTTCAGTCTTCTGATTTAGAAAAACAACAACAAAAAAACCCCAGTAGTAAACATGTCCCTTAAGCTCAGTTTGCATATGCTGCAGACATGATTTGGCATGTAAAGGGACTGGCCAAAAATATGGCAGTAGTTTTATTTGTTTTGAGGTTTAAATTTCACAAAAGCTTTTCAAGTATGCATAGGCAGCTATCAGCCTAGTAGAAAGCTTTATAGTTCGAGCTGTGGAGAGCTCGGAGGGCAATGCCTATGAATAGTGGAAGAGGAGGGAGTGATGGAATGTGAGAGGCAGAGGGGGCTTCAGCAGAGCTCTCTGGAAAACTCCCTCGGTGGGGCTGGGGGGTTCTCGACTTTTGGTGGTACCTGGGGGATTTCACCCGTTAGCTTTGGTGAAAACAAACACATGAAAACAAACTCCGTTTTACAAGATGGCAATTTCCTTTTACCTTCTCGAGCCAGAAAACAAGCTGTTTGGTGGGTGGCTGAGCCACTGATGTCTGATTCCCATAACTTGTCCTGTGTCTCCTGACCCTGCCCCGCAGCCGTCCCTGCGGTTCCCCTCGGTACCTGGGCTGTCCCGCACCGCTCCTGCCGACGCGCTCCTCCTCCTCGGCCACAGCCCCGACGGTCCCCTAAATGCTCCTGCATCCTCCTGCCCTTTATCTTCCTTTTTTCTGTTTGTCCTCCTCCCTTGTCAGAAGTCAGCCTGTGCTGGGGCTGCTGTGGGGTGACACCAGCTCCTCCTGCTTCTCGCTGCAGCACTGATTTGGTCTCTTCTACTCAGCCTCCGACTTTCATTTCTGGAAATTAATCTCTGCAACAGAAACCCTCCTTTGGGTTTGGTTGAAGTTGGACAACAGTATCTGAGAGAGAGTGAGACTGAGAGAAAACAGCTAAAAAGAGTCCTGCTCTTCCTCAGTTCACTCCAAATATTTTTTGGAATATTTTTACTCTGCACCTTGATGAGTTAAAGTGGAAGTGGTGTGCTTTTCTTCGTTTTCTTATCTTAAACAAACACCTACTAGTACATATGCTATTCAACTTGTTATTTAATAAATCACAAACTATATTAAATACCTCCAAAAAAAACCCCCTTAGATAACTTCAATAATATAACTGTGCAGAGAATATTAAGTACATATCTGTATTTCACATTTCATTGTCTTTTCGGAAAAACAGTGGATCTGGGTTACCCCGGCTCTCCTCAAGACATGGACCTGTGGAGTGATCACCTTTTCTCTACCTCCTGTTACAGAATCTCACTGGGTTTCTTGTCCCATATATTCTGATGGGCAGACTGGGCAGTACTCTGATATTCCCATTAAAAAAATGGTTTTACTAATTTGTCCAGATGTACGCTTGAGTGTCTGTATGTATGAAGAGCACACTTGAACATCCTAAGCCCCTGGAATGCCTCTCTGGTATAGCTTCAACCTTCCCGTCCCCTTGCTCATTCCCCAGCTGCCTTTTAGCTGGTGCCAGTCATTCCAGCTGGGAGTTTTCTTTCAGTTTCATTATGTTAAAACCTAGTGTGTTTGTGTATATATAAGACATAATTTATTATTAATAAATGTGGTGCCTTTCTCAGCTCCTTCTAGCATTCTGGATCCGGGTGTAGGTGCCTGTTCCTTGGGATGGTGACGGTCCCCATGGGGCAGGGTCAGCAAGAGCCAGCTCTGGCCCGTCCGAGGCATCTTTTTTTATTTTTTTTTTTTCAACATGAAAAACGCTACTCTTGTTCCAGTTTTGTAAGCATCCTTCCCAAGTGTCTCCTCGATCAAGGCAAGCATAGCTAATGCTTTGAAGTATAATCCAGCAGGCATATTTATCTCTTTATTTTTAGCTATATCATGAGTTTGTATATCAGGGTTGTCCAAGTCCCATCTCTGATGAAGAGCTGAGATACAGCTTCTGTTCAGCTTGATCTTGGTCATTCAGAGCTCTCAAGCTGAAATGAAGGAATTTCCACTCATGAGGTTTTTTTTTTTTTGATGTAATTCGAATCCTGATGTTGAAAATAATATGCCCTCTATTTTCCTTTGACAATTGGATCTTGAGTTCCCAGTAAATGCACAAGTATTTGGGATACAGCGCAAGTGTAGCTGCACCAGCTTTTAATGTTTATTTCTACAACTGTACTCTAATGTAAACATGCAGTTAATTAGAATTACTTGTTTACAGCTGAGCTTACTTACTTAGAAGCAGCAATACATTGAGATATGTTTCTGACAGCTAAGGGGCAAAATTACCCGCTTTTTGAGGAACGTGGTAGTGGAATGTCTTGATGTTGAAAGAGATGTTCTCTTTTGAGGTGTTTGCTGTTACAGAAGTGCGAGGAGGCTGGAGACTTCTCCGCGAGCTGCCTGTTGCTGCCACTATTCTCCAAGGGCTGTTTAATAAGTCATTGTGTTCACTTGTCTCATTAGTTAGGGGCCCGGAGAGTAACGATCTCTCCCGGCGGCCTCCCGGAGCGGGGCTGGTGGAGGAGCAGGAGGAGGAGGATGCTTCCCCTGGGGGGGTTGGTGGGGTCCCAGGGGACACTGAGCCTGGGCTGGGGGGACTCGCCTTCCCTCCTCGCCGTCAGGACCTAAACACCCTCCTCCTGTCCGCAGGTACACTTCTGTTTTCCTCAGGTTAAGACATTTTTATTCCCTTTCACCAATACAATTATCTCTGTAGTATAGATGTTCATATTAATTAGAAAATGTTGGAAGGAGATAAGCGGGCGTCAGAGAAGTAGCTTTCTTCCTGAAGTTTGCAATGAGAAAGGATGCCTTGCTCATCTCTTGCTTGATTTATTTTTTTTAATAGCCAAGAATGTGTAATGGGCCACTTAGCACAGTAAGTTCAGAAAACTGTATACCTGTCTTAATGTTGATAATTTAAATAACTCAAAAATAAATATGCTAGTTAAATTTGATTTAATGTGGCATTACTGTGGAAAAATTAAACTAATTGGTTTCATGAATTTTAATTTAATTGCATAACAGCAATTGGCATGACTTCACATATTTTGTGTTGCCTTTAACAGTTTAAGACCATTTAAGATAAAGACGGAAACTTAACGCTGTAATAACTTTTTTAAAAAATGAGCGAAAGATAATAATCACAAGGACATAGCTATTTGCTGAAAAGATCTTATTAATTACTTTTTTTTTTTACTTTTCTGCAATGAGAATGTAATGATAGCACTGCATTATTCATGAAAAAAACTGTAAGTGTAATGCAAAGCAGAGGAAGTTTTTTTTTCCTTAAAGGAGTGAGAAAAGGGAAAGGTGAGGTGCTGGGGCTCGGGGGGGGCTGAGTGTCCCGGCCCCGTCCCTCTGCTCCCCGCGCCTCGGGTCGTTGGCAGAACAGTGCTGGAGCTCAGGGATGGGAAGAATTTTAAGTTCAGTGTTTCTGGAACTTTGTGTTTTACAGCAGGCACGTTGTACAGCTTTCGGGGAGATTTACTTGACTGGGGCTGTTTGGGTTTTTTGTTGAATTTCTGCAGAGTAGGGAGTTACTGAGTTGTCAGTCCCGGGTTTTGAAGCAAACTGAAATAGATGCCTGGAAATTAGATGCAACCTTTTAGTTTTGGTATGTAAAAATGATTAATGTTGTTCCAAAATAGTTACTCATAGGAACACATTCTGCTTAGACTGAACATTGTAGATAAAAATATGTTCCATAACTTACACATAAGACACTTAAAAATTGCACATGTAACTATTTGGCCTTTTAGGTTTTTGAACTGAAAATGGGAGGGAGCTGTGTCACCGGCCTCTAGTTTCACCAAACCGTTGGGAATTCAGGGTGCTCCGTTCTGCCTGTGTTTTGCCGTCGCTTAATTGGATGGTCTTCATTTTATGTAATTGCATCTTACGCAATCGAATGTTTGCTTTCCTTATGTTTGTCACCAAAGAACTTTGTGGCGTTCTGTTACCTCAGTGTCTCTGTGGCACCGCTGGAAATAAGGGGCTAGAAAAAGTGAAAAAGACTGAGTTTAGTAAAGTGTTTCTGCTTACTTTGCACAATTCTAGGGAGTCAGAAAAAAACACTTTGAAATAATGTAGGCAACATACTGTCCGGCTTTTTAACTCATGATTTAATTCATACTTTGGAAACATAAAAAGAGTTGCCCAAAAAGATGGGGGGGGGGGGGGGGAGGAAAAGTAGGTAGAAATGATAGTCTTAGATGGTGTCCATAAGTAGTAATTAATAGGTACAAGTTATTTAAAAAAAAAAAGCCTACTAGGTTTCTCTGCCTTAGACACAAATGGAAAGTTAACCCAATTCAGTCCCAGAATAAAACTTTACTTGTCAAATTATAAAAAATTCCTTCTTTCTGGGCTTAACTGGAATCAGCTGAGACCCCTATTTTGTTAATTAAAATTAATAGATTTCATTCTGATAATTTTGGAAAATGTAAGCCCCACAGGACAATATGAAAGCAGTAATTTTTTTACTTAATTTTTTTTTTAATAGTTTTGTTCGGGTATAGATTTATTACTGACTGCAGGTGGTAAAATGATGCATAGTTATGCAGAGAAAGCAAAAATGTTCTATAGATATTTTATTCCTTAAAAAAAAAGTCTGTATCCATCCTATGCAATGCTGCAACTAGAAAGGGAAGCTTAGCATTTGTGGGAAGGGCAAATGCCGGCATCATCTGGTAGAATGTGGGTATTTCCAAAACAGTGAAATGGACAAGAATCCCAAAGGAACTACATGAGAAACTGTGGGATACCCTGATGGCAATTTCCCTATAATTCTTAGGAAAAGGGGATTAAAGTAAGAGGTTGCCCAGATGCTTGGTATCAAATATGGGCATTTTAATTTGTTATTGTCACTTAGTGTAGTTTCTTGCAACAAGGCTGAATGGGAAGAGCTTCATTAATGCTCAGCGTATCTTCGCGTGTAGCGAGATCTTGTTGAGTGAACCTCTGCCTTTTTGGAAGGACTGGAGCTCTGCTGAGATTGACTGGTTTGGCATCAAGGGCTTTCTTCTGCTGCTCGGCGTAGCATCATGTTATAATTTTTTTTTTCGAACTTGCACTGTGTGGAGCTGAGGGAGCCTCTGTTGGGGGTGTCAGAGCTCGCTGGTGGGTCTCCCAGTGCACCCCCGTGACCGGCCGCTGCGTCGGGTTCAGCAGTTGTGCTTCAAACAGTTGTTTGAAGACGGTGGAGCGTGAGACAGTCTCACGGGAGTTGGGGTGAAGATTGTATCTGTAAAATTGGAAAAGGACTTGAAAGTCAGTGAGTTAATGATCTAAGTACGCTTTTTTGTGGCAAAAAGACAAATGCAGGCTGGGATGCCTAAAAAAAAGGGAAAGTGAAACATAAGTAATAAAATGGGCTTCCAACACTGATAAGAGTGTTAGTAAAACAGTATGTCCCGTGCTGGTGTCTTCGCGTGGTGAAGGATGTGGACTTGCTGAGAGGACTGTGAGGAGCACGGCAGGACGTGGGGTGTCCTGGCGCGGATTCGGCCACGAGAGGTACCACCGTGCCAGGCCTCAGATTGGCTTCCTTGGCGTTAGAGGAACTTTAATGGAAATAATCTGCTGGGGATGAGGAAGCCTCACTTGGGCTCTGGGGGAAGGACAGGTTTATTTTTAAACTGTATTTCCCTCCAGCTTCTGGAGACGGAGCTTCCCCACGGCGAGCGTGCGAGCTGGTGGTGGCCACCCTGGCTGGGGCAGCACGGAGCTCCAGGGCCGAGACACTCTCTTCCTTCCCCACTGAGAGCTGCTCTTTTTGGCTTTTATTACCCTGAACACCATGAGGGTACGTGCAATTCCGTGTTGGCATCTGAAGCCTGGAAACCTGTGCTTGCCTGCAGGCGTCAGAGGGGCGGGGGGTGTGGGGGCTGACTTTGGGCTTGTTTTTCCCATCAGATGGTTTGTTAGTTTGGTTTTGTCTCTGTTTTCACTTCCTTCTGAAGCACCACAGCTTGGGCAGGGTCTGCGGGGATGGGAGAGCATCCTCTTTTGTGCCAGACCGGTTGGTTCTCACTCACATGATCCAGACAAAGTCAGTTGAAGAGCTTGAGACAGAAACTCTTTCACTGGGGACGGCCCGTTTCCATCTTCAGCTGCAAAAGGCTTTTTTGACCTCCTTGAATTATTCGGGCAGACTTCTTGTAATCGCTTCCCTGCCGCTGGGGGAGTCTCGGGTGCTCAATCTCAAATTGTGACCTTCAGCAAAAATTGTTTCACTTGAAATTTCAGCTTGATACTAAAGTCTATGGAAAAGTACCGTGGCTTCTGGGGCGCCGGGTATTCGACTGTCCTCTCCTCCCTGAAATTCTCCAAAATGCCTACAAAGCCTGTGTGTTACCTGGTGGTTCCTGGGGGTACAGGCCCTGCCTCTGAAGCCTCTTGTGAGCAGGTGGCCCCAAGTGTGCCTGAGGAGGTGGCTTAATGGATTTAGTGGGGCTCTGCCATCATGGATGTCTGTATTTTGAAAGAAACAGGAAAATTTTACCTTAGTGTGGAGAATTCAAATTGGTATGGTTTGAGTGCATTAGTATCTCTTAATGAAACCAAATATAGTTCTCTTCAATTCCATTCATTCTGGACCTTATCTCTCTTTCTGGTACGGCTCACTGGTTGCCAAGCAACCTCAACAGCAGTTCTGCACATCCAGCAGCATTTAAAAAAAAATAAAAGTGAAGTGAGTAGTCATTGCTGAAAATAAGATGCCTCCCAATGACATGAATGAAAAGAGTTATTGGAGGAGGAAATGGGGAGTGGTGAGTTTGGAGCTGGTGCTCTGAAAAAGCTAATAATATGTAGCTCTTAAATGGTGCTTTTTAATTTCCAAGCACTAATCAAGCAATCATAAGATTATTAAATAAAGACTATTTTTTTCCCTTTCGGTGAGTGAAGCGCATTGAGCAGAGGGCAGGATGGAGTCCCGAGAGGGCAGGAGTCAGTTCAGTCTATTCTGTATTTCTGTCTCTGACCTGTGCTGTTTCTGGTCGGGCAGCAGGTTACCCTGGGTGGTGTTTGCTGGCACTCTCTGGTCATTCCCCGGTGCACCTGCAGCGTGCTGACTTCCATTAAAATACTGGTCACCTGGAAGGCCTTCCAAACTAGAGGTGTGATAGAGGGTGTGGGCCCTTTATTACTGGGTAATGCTGTAATGCAGTTAGTTAGAGCTTAAAATTCCATGTTCTGTCTCCCCCCTGCAATCTGAGCAGCAAAGAAAGGAGCAGGGCAAAGGATATTGTAGCCAAAACGAAATCTGATTTGGGAAAATTATTCTGGGTTTAGATTTTTAAGTTTCTATGACAGTTTCATTTCAATTCAAAAATAAAACTATATATTACATGTAGACTGACTACAGCAACATTATTGAGGACACAAATAAGTTAGAAATTATTTGAAGTAAGATTGCCTTAATTTGAGTTTGTTTTAATTTAGGACCCCATTGCCAGTGACTGCCTGTAGGAAAAGGCAATTTTAAATTCTGTAACTTTACTCCTAAAAGCAGCAAGTAACTCTAATGTGGGTTTTTTAAAAGCAGGTTGTGACAGCGTGAACACTCGCTTTCCCTCGGTCACAGTCTGTCTGGAATCACCCAGTTGTGGGTCGGGCTGTTCCCACGAGTTTTGGGTCCATCCCAGTTTAATGCTTTCCTTCCCACTGATGGTTTCTGAGCGGGGGCTCAGACCCAGACCTGTCTGCCCCTGGTGGGGGATGCTCACCCCCTGCAGCTGCTGTCAGGCCGGGTCCCCTGGGGGTGGGTTACCTGTTGCTTTTATTGTAAGAACTAAAAACAACACTAGATGATCCTAGGCTTGAGGATAAATTGCATTAATGAAGGCATACAAAAGAACTGCGCGTGGAAATGTGTAGAACACAATAAAGAAACATGCCAGTGTTATGTAGTGTTTTTACCACGTTCAACATCTAAGGTTTATTTGTGTTGGACTAAAATTTCTTTTGACATACTGCAGCTAATAGAGGTAATTTAGAGACAGAAAAGTAGTCTGTGTGTGTGATGTGTATACAAAACCTGTTTGTAGTGGTGGTATTTTTATCCTCATCTTCTAAGAGGAAAAGCCCAGTCCCAGTTCAGGCTTTTCTGCAGCGCACGAAGCGTGTGGATTTTGGCAGCCGCCTGTTGCCTCTGGGCTGGTGAGGAGGTTTGGCCGTGCAGGAGGAGTGTAACTGCTGCACGGATGGGATGGGCTCGCTGCGGCACCAGCATTGCCGTGGAGCAGCATACAATCATGTAAACTCCACTTGCCCTTTTTTATATATATGTACTGCCTGTATACCTCGATTTAAAAGGGTAAATATTATAAACTGGTTGCTCAAGAGCGGTACGCTATAAAATAAAGTAATAAGCACATCAGTAAAAGTGTTGGAGGCAGTAATAAAACTGCACTGTAATCCTTCTGCCTGTTGTTATCTGACAGTTATCTCTGCGTGCTGTTCCTTAACCCTTTGTGTGGAGGTGTGTGTGGAGTGCTGCTCAGTGGGACTGCGCTGCGTTACACTTCAGGTTTTCAAGCAAACGTGTCATCTAACGTGATAGTGTTCACAGTTTGCTTGTTGCTTTTCTCTTTTTGTCTAGCTTTCATTTCAAGAAAAAAGCACACCTGGTTACTTTGTGGAGAACATCTGTGTTGCAAAAATAAATGTCTTTTTTTGCAAAATGAGAGTAAATACATCGCTTATTTCAGTTTTTTCTTCAGTGTCTTTAAAAATAATAATATTCCAAAAGGTGTTAAACATTTAAACATTGAAGTGTTTACTTCTTGGATTAGATTTTTAAGAAGCTTCATTTGGAAGTGTTACACAAGTGAGTCCAATGGAGTTTGTGTCGCTGGACTTCCCCAGGCTCCGTGAAAGCTGGGGAGGAAATCTAGCGAATGGGGGTCTGGTGGGAGGCAGCTCAGAGCCCCTTGCACTTGGCAGGGGGAGAAGGGATTAACCCCCGTTAAGCTGCCGGTTTCGGGACCCCCCCAGCGCTCAGCAGCCCCCGGGGGTGCTCCGTGCTCACTAAAAGCAGGGCTGGGGCTGCTCCGGAGCGGCTGTACCCGCGCTGGGAAGTGGTGTATGATGCCGAGGGAGGTGAGATGATAAAGGATCTCTTCTCCTTAAATACAAGGAGTCCCACTTCGTCTAAGGTTTAAATCTTCTAAATGCAGTTTTGCAAAAGTGTCTGTTTATATTTTAAAATGTCCCACTGCATCTTCAAACTCTTGGCGGAGTTGGATGTTGAAACTACAGCGTTTTCAGTTGAGCTGCCTGTTGCCTTGGCACAGAGGTGGGGTTCAGATACGCTGCTGTAGCAGCGTCCCTCAATTCCAAGAAGATCTTTAAAAGAGCAAGCAATTACGTTTGAAGTTTGGATCTCATGATGTCAATACAGATATGTAGTAAAATATTCCAGGGTGTGGTGATACTTAATCATTAATGATTGAGACTTGGGGCATTTCCTGAATATTAATGCTGCATATGAATGTTGATTGCCCAAGGTGAAATTATTACCCAGTTACTTGTTCTCCCCCCTCTCCTTTTTTTATTGGTTCCTAGTGGAGAAAGGATAAGTGCATCGTTAGGTCAGAGCAGCGTTAGAAGTGGTGTCCGAGGCTCGAGACAGAGCATTCTCACTGCCTTCACACCTCGTGGGTGGTTATTTTAAATTTTTTGTTTTTTTTTTCCCTTGCAGTGACTTAGTTTGCAGTTACAGCGCTCGGACTGAGTTTTCCACTGGGACTTTCCCCTCAGGGTCCCTGGGTAACACCCAGCGTTGTCGGAGGCTCCTGGTCTCCAGCGATGAAGCTGGCAGAGAATTTGCTCTAATTGTGTAAGTGCAACTGCCACGGAGGGCGAGCTGATACGCTGCCACACCTTGGCTGTACTTTACTACTTAGGAAAGGCTGAGGATTGACTAGCTCATGTCTGGACAGTGCTTTATAAAAAAAAACAAACCTACTCATAAAAATGTTTATGACTAGGTTTACATGATTTATGTTTTTAGAGAAATGAAGCTTTTCTCTGCCAACGCCAGCTATTAATAACCTACTAAAGCAGCACGGCTTCGGCATTCCCTAAGCGTGCGGGGCCCGAGCTGCTGCCGAGTCCCAGCCCTGCTGTCCCTGTGCCGCGGGAGGGCTGTCCCATCACAGGGCATTCCTGCCTGTTGAAAACACGCTCTGGGAGCTCGTGGCAGTGAACTTGCTTTCTCTTTCTGTTCAGCGTTTTGCGGAGAAAGAGATTTTGTAATTGCGAATGTTAAATGTTTTGGAGGAAGGTCTCGCCTTTCTGGCTGTGCGAAGGGGTGACTAAAGCGGGTGGTTCTTGCCCTTCTCCTCCCAGTGCATGGGACACACCTGGATGGAGCAGGGTCCCTGGAGCCCCGGTGCCCATCCTCCTGCCACGGGCTGAGCAGGGTCCTGCTCCTCCGGCTGTCCCCCCGGCACAGGGACCGAGCCGACCCGGTCTCCCAGGCGTCCCTCATTTAAATGAAGAAGTGGTTTCCCTGCTCTGGTTTATACATCTGGTGAACAATATATTTTAGAATTTTACAGATACTGATGATTTTCCAATTTTTAAAAAAAGTTTTAATCAAACTTGTGGTTCGAAGCCAACATTTTCTGTAACACAGTGGCAAAACCGTCTTGGTCTGCTGAAATTTCTAGGAAGGGAATTTCTAAGAATCCATGCCACGCCAGGTGAGCCCCACAGTTTGTGTCGCCCAGGATCGTGTGTCAGAATCGGCACTCAGAGAGGATTAGGGAAAAAGTATGAGAGAGAGGTTCGCAGTGATTCCTCGTCAGGAATTCCCTCTGCCAGGGTCTGCCACTGGCTCCTCGGGAGCTCCGAGAAGGGAGATTCAGAACAAGAAGTCACATTCAGTATGTTTTTCAGTTTCTTTAAAAAGACTAGTACTTGAATAATCTGAAGAGTCCTGAGCTGGGCATAGATTTCCTATTTTCTTCACCTGTGTACGTTTCCTACTTAAACAGTGTTATTAATGTGTAAAGGACCCTGTGCTGTGGCAGTGACTGGACGTTACGGCAGAGCAGCGGGTACTCTAACTGCTGTGCCAGGTATCAGCAAATCGTCTCCCGCATAACTCTTCCAGCCTGATGCTCTAATTTATTATATACTGTCATTAGGAACTGTATCTTTTACTTTTTTGTTACCATTTAGAAATGTCAGGTCAGGGCCAGGACATGACAATTGTGCCAAGTTTGACTTGAAATTACAGCAGTATAACTTCCCTTTTATCAGGGGAAATGATAATAAATGTGCTTATTCACGTATAATTAATTTCCAATTTTAAGCTCAGTAAAAGGTCATTCTTTTTACTGGTTGGGTCCAAATATATGGAGATGTTGAGTGCAGTGAAGTAGAAGTTTCTTCACTGCGTCCGTTGTGACTTCCAGACCTCTCAACAAGAGCTGCTTGGAAGTTTTGCAGTTACTTGGTGTTGCATCAGAGAAGGTGCTAATTTGGATCGAAAATGTTTGTCCAAAATATTGATGAACCTTCCTGGCTCTAAACGGTACCTCCCTGGTCAGATGTACCTCCTGGTATAAAGGCAGGGGTCTTGGGGAGCCCCGGGTGCTGGTAGGTTGTGGCCTGCAGGGAACGTTCTTCGCTTCAAGAAACGGCACTTCCAAAGTGGATTTAAGAAAAAAAAAAAACGGGTTTTTTTGTGTCCTACTTGAAATGTTTAGGGGTTTTATATTGGTATTTTAAACGGGAAAAACTTTTGTTTTGGTGGTGGTTGTGTTCAACAGCCTGTTTGTTACCCAGAGTGGTCGCTCAGCTCTTCTCTCGCAGAGCTGGCACTGGGCTTGGGGGGACGGGGGGCACGTCGGGGCAGAGATCTGGGGGTGCCCGGTCTCTGCGGGGCACAGGGCGGGGAGAATAACCCCACGGGGAGCCAGGGGCCCAGCTGGGAAGTGACCTCTGTGAGGGGAGACTTGTGGAAAAACTGCTCTGCAAACTTGAACTTGGAAGGCAGTGCCTCGGGAGCGGGGTCTGTGGGGTTTGTGGGGCTCGGCACCCCCGGGACCCCCATCTCTGCGCGGGGCTCAGGGGAGCCGCTGTAACTGGAAGTAGCTGCCTGGGGCACGGTCACGGGACTGCAACGTTGGGCTGTGGCAGCCTTGGGCTCTTGGTCCCCCGTGTCACCGAGAGGTGTGACGGGGGATGTTCAGGGAAGGGAAACGGTGCCGGGCGTTCAGACTCGTTCCTGCAGCCCCTCTCTGCTGAGGGAAGAGAGATTTTTTCCTATTAAATGTGTGGGATTTTTTTACTGAAACATTTTGCCGGTTGTAATACCGTTTGAAGTAGATTGACTTAATCCAGAGCAGAACTATTTCCGAGGCAGCACTACAGAAGCCAACAGGTAAATTGGCTCTTTTCTGGGAATGCAGCCCTAGATGGCCAGACCTAAACCACCTGGGTTTGGTGTGCTTTAGGTGACAGTGTCTCCTGAAGTCGGGCCGGCGAGAACAGGCAGGAGGAACAAAACTCCCTGGGGTGCCCGAGGGGTCTGGGAGAGGGGTTGAACGTGGTGGAAGGAAGGAAGGGGGACATCTCTTGTTGATGCCTGGTAGTATGTGGTGTTTATGTCCAAATAGTTTTGTGGTATCATCTTCGCTTCTGGTAGAGCAAAGCTTTTAACAACTGGAAAAGAAATGAAGATATTTGGTACCATCTGCAATACGGTTCCAGAGGTCGGTGTGATTCTGCACTGGCAGCTGTTGCCCCGGACGCCCCGGACTCTGGGGCATTCTCCTGCTGACCTGTGTTCAGAAGAACCCCGTGGTACTGCCAGCCACTATCTACATACTGCAGTTTTATTCACTAGAAAATAGAGTATAATGTTACAAACTCCAGGCAGAAGAGCAGTTTTTGGTTGGCTTCTCTAATTGATGGTATGTTGGGGTTTCTTTGTTTCATCCTGTTGTTACAACCAACACCATTCCAGCAGGAAAAGTCTCCTTGGCGCCTGACGTGCAGTTGCCAAGTCACCTGTGGTTCTGGACAATCGGTTTCATGGTCTGAGAACGTTTTCTCTGTTTTAGTCCATTGCTTGTTCTAATTCCCATTGTCTCACGTGGTGATGGAGCTGCTGCGCGGGGCAGGACAGAGCTGTCCCCAGCCTGCGGCTGGCTGTCACTCTGCGAGGCTCCGCGTCCGCTCTCAGAACCAGCTCGGCACATCGGGTGACAGAGCAGGGGGTGCTGGGGATCACCTGCTCCCCAACATCTGCACTAGATGCAAGGGAAGATCATTGAGCAGTCACTGGGACTTGGGAAAAAATATTTTAAAACCATCCTGAATAAAGAAGAAAATGCTTTGATTCTAGTTTGTAACAGAATTGAACTGTGTGTCAGTGAGTAACAGAGCCCTGGTCAGTCCGTGTGGGACTGGAAGCTGCGAGGACACGCTGAAGTTCACAAGATGAAGTATGTTTCTGATTTTAAAGACGAGAAATTGTGTTAAAACCATTGGACATACTAACCTGAAATAAAGTCCTGCTTAGTTGGGAGCTGTGTGTGACGCTGAGGAGTTCCCGCAGAGAAGAGAAATGCCGTGGTGGGGTTTGGTTTGCTTTGCTTCTTGGCTTCTGGTATGTAGGAGCCTGAGATGATGCTTTCACCTCCCAAATGTTTTTTGGAGCAAAGCTCACTTCTGTCCCAGTTACTGTGCCTCGCCTCGCAGAGCCATAGCCATGTTGCCTCCCTTCCCTCTTCTCTGAGGATCCCAGGCCCATGCTCTCCCGCAGTGCTGCCGTGAGAGATGTCCACGAGGGACAGGGAAGTACTAGAAGACAAAGATAAACTCACTTGTTATACAAAAATAATAATAAAATACTCAATTGTGATAACTTAAAAAGCTCTTCAAGTTAGAAATTGTCAGAATTATTATTAGAACTGTTGACAGTTGTAGTACTAGAAGATGTGTTGATGAACCACACCAGACACACTTTTTTAATAAGCTGAGAATTCTGGCAAAAATTAGAGACTCTGCAGTGACAGATTCAGAGCGTTCTCTTCTTGGATTGTATTTAAGGGAATTTTGAACTCCTCTAGTAGTGTATTTCATTTTCTATAAATTCCATCTAATAAGTAGTAGTATATAATTCCCCTGCTGAAGATATCCCGGAAAACATAATCCACACAAAAATTATTTATTTCTGTGTTCTCCTTGCTGTGTGTTCACCAGCAAGGAAAAAAAAATAGGGACAGAGCAGAAACTATACAATAGCAAATCTTGACTGCTAGCAACCAGGAAGGGAATACGTTTTAGTTGAGAGGTCTGAGAGAGCATTGGAACCAAGACAGACCCAGACGTGCCCTCCTGCCCAGCCTTCCTTGTCCCCCTCTGGAAGAGCAGCCTGAGTGCCCTGGAGCTGCACCGCGGGCAGTGGGACGGTGTCTGGCTGCTCTGGTTCTACACCCCATGGCTGGCTTGCGTGGTATGATGGGGAAGGAAAGGCAAATGATAATCAGCTTCAGTTTTATTCCAACAGCTCTGTGTCACGGCCGTACGTCACCTACACCCATCACACCTGGCTTTAGAACGGGGGGGGGAAAGATGGGCAAACTGTAGATACGTGGGCATCTTCCACCTGAGAACTCGCATTGTATTTTACCTTCAAAGAGTGCAGAGTAACTTCCATCTCTGTTTACAGAAACAGACCTATATTCAACTTACGGTAAATTTTGTTTCCAAAGCTTTTATAACTTAATTATTTAGTGGAAGAATGCCACTTTTTCTCCATCCAGCATGGGCCATGCAGCATCCTTAAAGGCTCTGCGTGTTCTGGCCCCCATCCATCACAGTACTTAAACCATGAGTAGCCCTATTAAAGTTGATAGAATTACTCATGTGCTTAAAATTAAACATGTACTTAAGTGCTTTGATGGATTAGAGCCAAAGTTGTCAGCACCTTGCTTTGTCATGGGCTGTGTTACACCTGCCTCCCCTGCACTGTGTCTTCAAGGGACAGTTTCAGATTTGCTCCTTCCAGTATTATCTCCTCTGGTCTAAAGGTGCAATTCTCATGCATGTTTGTAGTAAAATCATGTGCTGTCTGGAAGTATAAATACACAAGTACAACTCTTGAAATCTAACGGTAATTGACAAATTTCACAGGATGTTTGTCTTGGGACTTCAGTGGGAATGTTGTGCTAACGCTTTACATAGAAACATGACATGAATAATGTTTTTCCCCAAACTAACTTTCTGTTGAAATCTGGCTTTTAATGAAGCGCATAATGGAAATGGCCACTTAGAGGTGAGAGAACATTGTTAAGAATGCTTGTGAACTTCAGCTTCCCCAAAGCTAAGATCAGTAGGGGCTGCTCTAACTTTTGGGAATGATGCTGAGTTTGTGAGCACTTGGGCAATGTTTTAAGGCTTATAACTGGAGTTGTGTGTACCCAACAGCTCATCATCCTCGGAGGTAACTGCTGAAAGCTTGGAAAGCTCTCTGATCACTTTTGAAGATCTTTGCATATTTTAGTGGCCTTTAGTGATAGTAAATGAGGAGATTGAAAAGCTGGAGTGGGAGTAGAAGTAGGTGATTCAGGCAGAAGTTACAGTGAATGCTTGTAGAAATGTATTTTGTAGAATTTACCTTGTTTCTTATAGGACCCCACAGGGTACAATTTGAGCCTTCCCCTTTTTCCGTTTCCTCGTGCCCTGTCCTGCCGTGGGTGTCACTGCTGGCACCGGGGCTTGGGGGAAAGCCTTGTTAGAGGTGAGCACCTTCCAGCTCCCCTGGCTGCAGCGTCACACGCCAGAAGCGCTTCAGATGACGATGGAGATCGTAATCCCTAAAAAAATCCCGATCTGTTTCATGCTGTCTCCTCGCTGCCCTCCCAGCACAGTGCATCCTGCTGGGCTGGCTGGTCCACTCACTGGGCATCCCCTGTTCACCCGCTTCTGCCCCACAGCTGCTTCCCATTTATCCTTGGCCCTTGGCTGGCCATGGGCTGGTTTAGTCTGGAGGAGCAGTGAGGTCATTAGCCCTGACGGGAGCTGTTCCTCTCCTTCTTGCACACAAGCCCCTGAAGAGCTCTGGGATGGGATTGCCCACTTTGGAAAGCTCCGTACCCAGCCCTGGGTGAGGAAGTCACTGGAAGAGGGACACGTACAAAACCCTGTCGGAGCACATGAAATTTATGGGGCGCTCATCAAATCCATGTTTCAAAGTTTAAACAGAAGCCCTTCTAAAATGCCTGAAAACTAAGGGGAGAACAAGACCCCCAGTAGTGCTGCCTTCATCACCTGCCAGGATTTTAAAGCCAACGTTCATGTTTCCTTTTTTCAGGGTTAATGATCACCACGTTCACAGTGCTAAAATAAATTAAAACATCTCTGTGCTTCCTGACAGTAGTTTGAAATGGTTATCTCAGAATTCTGAGTTGTACGAGGCAAGATGATTCAGCAAGTTTGACCCGAATCCTCCTGGTTCTGAGAGGTGACCTTCTGTACCGGGAGAGGACCACAAAGCCTGCTCTGAAGACTCTCGCCTCCATCATTATTGTATCGAGTGTCTAGAGGGAAGACTAAACTTTTGGGGACACCTTTTATTGTAACAAGCTTAATTACCTGCTCTTAGAGCAGGAAAAGGGAAAGGTGTTACCCTCTGTGCACGTGCCTGAGGAACGGGAGCCCAAGTCTGCGATTCACAAAGTGTTTAATTGCACAATGTGAATTAAAGGTTCTTTGTCAGCCTCGTACATCACAGAGCTCTTTGTGAGCACTTCTATTTTCAGACCTTACCTAAACGATTGCTAGTTAATTAGCCGAGGTAAATGGAGCTGCAGGAGCAGAATTATGCTTCTTAATATTGGGTATGCGATGGTCTCTTTGTGCCACTTATGGGTATAAAGGGACTGCAAACCAGTTAAACTGGTTTTGTGTAGGAATTGGCGAAACCAGGAGCCCCAAGGTGGCCCAGAGCCAGAGCAGCATCTCGGTGTCACATCCCTGGCTATGGGACAGAGCCCTGGGTGCCACCGCCCCACTCCACGGCTCCATCGGGACCGGCCCCGGCCACCATCGTGTTGGGCAGTGAAGGTACCCTCGGCCTCTTCACCCAGGAGATCACCCTGGGCACGGTACAACAAACCTCACTGCTGGGGGAGTTGGGTGTGTATGTAGGGGGGCCTTTTTTAGCATTTCACAGTAACTTTGTCATGGGGCTGTTCCCTGAGACAAGAAACCAGTCAAATAGTGATCAAAAATAATCTCCTTTCTGCTTTCCCTTGTCTACATTTGATTTCTTGACAGTAACTTCTGTTGTGACAACTGGTTTTAGTCAGTGCTTCAGTAATTTGTATTTCTTGCCTTTTAACTGGGCAGAGCTGTGCGGTGCACTGGTGCACGGTCGCCCCGACCCCACGGCCCCACATGGGATCGTCCTGTGTTCTTGAACGGGACAAACTAGAACACCTCTTTCAGGTTGGCAGAACCACCGAGGTATCCGTGTGGCGGGGTATAAATGGAGAGCTCGATCTGCAAAAGATACTCAGCGTTTTTTTGCTGTTGCTTTTTAGCAGCTCCAGCTTTAAGTGTGGTACTTCGTCTTAGGTCTCGGATGAATTATTCCAGCTTCACTCAGAGAACTCTGGGCACTTATTTCCCCCATGTTCAAGTGCCTCTAACTTGGCCTCTGCCCTTTTGCCGTCCTAGCCGTTGGATTCTGAGGTGATTGCCATGCTGTTCTGTTCGGAATAACCCGGGCTGCTAAGCCAGATCCATCTTTGCCGCTGAATGGTGAGGTACCACAGAATTTGGGTAATGTGGATTGGTAGCAAAATCTTAATTGAATTTCCTTGCTTGTGGGTCTCGTGTCTGAAACTCCCGACTGCGCTGCTGGGTTTTTATGAGGTGGATTGGCAGGTCATGCTGTTTGTGTTTTTGGTAACTCCCATAAGGTGCAGAAAACAAATTTTAATGCCGATTTTATGGAATGTGTATGAAATCCATGGGCACGTTTCACTGCATCAAAAGTACCATATTTCGATGAATAGCTGTGTTAAAGCACATGTGCCAGTAGAGCGGGTGACTGCCTGTCAAAGTGCTGAAATTGTGTTTTAAAATGAAACTGGAATCTGAGTTTTTCACTCCCAGACGGTGCTTTCAGCGTGCAATTGCGATGGGCTTTTGGGGGCGAGCAGGAGATTGTACCTGGCAGCAGACCCGGCCGAACCCGTGTTGGAACACAACGATGTCCTTTCCTCCTCTGCAGAGGCAGAGGGAAATGGCTTGTCTGTGAGATTTTGGCCGTGGCTCTGGCAGTGGATGAGGTGAGGGGCCATAGTGCTGTGTCGGTGGGATCGAGGGTGGGTGTCAACGGGGCTTCCAAAATAAAGCCAATTTTGTAAAGACCAAGGCCAGTGCTCTGTGCTGACATTGTGCAGTTACATTTAATGTACCCCGTTACCGTGGTCTGGATGTACTCGTGAGGTGTGCACGTTTTGCAGCACAAGTTTAAGGAGAAACTTTCTGCTCTCTTATTATTTGCAACAGCATCCTGATAACTACACAAAATTGGGAAGGTGATTAACAAAGAATGCTTTACCATGGTTTTGGGGGACTGTGTAATACAAAGGCAGTCACTTGAAGGGAGTACCCTGGCTGGTACCTGCCCTCGGGCTCACTTTTGGTGAAATAATGTATACAGGCCATCAAATGGCACACCATTATGTGGGATTATTTATTATGCTAAGGCTGCACATATAAAATCATGTGCTAAAAGCAAAACTGAGAAAGAAAATGACATTTTTCCAGAATGAAAGTGGTGTTTCCATCAGCAATGTGCAGAGAACGTTCCAGTATTTTGAATTCCTGTTGTAAGTATTCACGTTCTGGGGCATGCTCCTTTTTTAGTCCCTGTTCATAGTGGGATTAATTGGCAATCATAATTTACCCTCATTAAAAGCCTTTTTATGTTGCATATTATCTGATCAAAGTCTTTTTACTTTCACTCAAATGGTGCTTCCCACAGCAGTAAATGCGCCTCTTCACAGTGTTCTTCGTGGCACGTCTAATGTTTGGTTCCTGAAATATTGCTAATTTTAAAGTGTGGAGTTTCCTGTATAATCTGGGGATTTGGGGGAGACGTGGCGAGAGTTTCCCCACTAACCTGAATAATTGATGTATGTTAAAATGATAGTGCTCTAGTATCTTTCCTTCTAAAGGAAAAAAAAAAAAAAGGTAGTTGTTTCTTTGCACTCTGTGTGTTTTGGGTTTTTTTCTAGCAATCTTATCCTAGCTCTGTGGGGTCTGAAGGAAGGTATCATCTTGTTTCTGTTCATAAAATCTCTATTTTTTGCTGGAAAAAAGAAGTAATATACTGTGTTCTGATTTAAAAAGAGGTAGTTCTTTGTATTTTTCTCTTTGGCCTTGTCCGAGCCCTGTTGAACCGGGCTGTGATGAGACCTGTGCCTTCTTAGGAGCCACCAGGAAATCCAGACTTCTCTGCTCTCGGTGATTTCAGTTAATGGCACAAAGGTGTCACAGGGTTTATTACTTCTTTTTTTCCTCTTTTTTTCTTTATATTTTTTTAAAACTCTTTAACATGTTTTGGTTTTACCGTTTATTTCAGCAGTGTATTTTTTAAACTTTTTTAGCCGTGAGATGTTTATACTGGGTGAGCCGAAGCCTTGGTCTTCTGGAATGTTCTTTTTAAACTGTAAATATTTTTTTCCAAGTTCAAAGAATGGTTATTCATATTATCTGGAAGGTAAACCAGAAATGAACATTACAATTAAGTTAGTTTGCTTTCTGATAATCTGGTAATGTGTTCATTGCATAAGATTTGATAAAGTCTGAGTAAAAATGTTGCCGTTCTAATGGTAAAGCTCAGCCACAGGTGGAGAAGTTCTTTACTAAATACTGATTAGGTTTGTTTTCAAGGAATATTTGATTTTCCTGACCTTTTATGTCATTCTAATTTCATGTTATTTGAATTAAAATGTCATCTTTTTTTATAGTACCTAAAATAGACTTTATTAGTTTTCCTGAAAGCTATGTGCAGCTTTGCTTTGGCCCATTTAAATATTGAAAACAGCAGGATTTGAGATTTTTCTTATAATCCTCAACTAATAGAGTTTAATGCTTTGTTTGGCCTACCCTACACAGCCTAAGCAAAAGTTTTAAACAGGATTAAAAATGTGCCCTTATTAACCCACGGCATCTAAAGACGCGGAGCAGCCCGCGGGGACGCGGGTCCCTACTGCCCCGGTGCCGTCCCCGCCTGCTCCTGCTGCCCCCCGAGAAACACCCGGGAGCCCACGGATCTTCTGAGGGGCTTTGCCAGCACCCGGCAGCGAGGGGGAAACACCACGAGTCTGCTTCTAAGATGAAAGTTCAGTGTTCATGGCTGGGGAGAACAAAGCGCCGTTATTTCTGGGCACGGGAGGTGCAGCCCGGCCGGGATGTCCCTGCACCACGTTAGGCCCTCGGTAACGGGGCTTCACCTCTCCCTTCCCGAGGAGGAGCTGGAGTGGAACGTAGAGGAGCACATTGAGTTCCAGAAGAATGAAGTATCACATTGTCGTGAAAAAGCTGTGCTGGGCAAACCTTACAAGACACACAGCGAGGCGGTGCCTTCGACTCCCGGTCGCGGCCACAGACCCGGGAGCGGGGGCTTCTTGGAAAGATGGTGATGGTTCTCGAGCCATTTGTTGACTTGGGGTTGTACGTTGCTCCCCGTTCATGGGCACTTTGCAGCGCTGCTGGTAGCCTGAGGATCAGAGAAGTTTGACGGAAACCTCCAATAAAAGTACCATGTTCCGTTGGATGGGGGCCGGGGAGCCGTGCCCTCGGGCCATGCTGTGGGACAGCTGCCTGAGGGTGGGCTGCTGGAGAATGTCATGGAGTTAGCTTCAGGGAAAAAAAAATGAATTAAGAAAATCAGAAGACTTTCTAGAGTTCTGTCTTTCTAATGATGTTTCAAAACACAGCAAAATCACTGAATTATTTCTTTACTTACTCCTTTGCAAATACTGGTATCGTGATTAACTTCATCACTTGCCTTTTTGATCTTAATGGGGCAGAATCTCGATACATGTTCATGAAGATCAAGACCCAGCTGAAAATGGGAGGCAAAATGAAGCCAGAGAAACTGCTTACACTGTCAATGATAAACATTTCCTGCCTCATACCATTATTTACATTTTTTAATAAGGGACATCATTTTTAAGAAACAGCAAGCGGGTGATGTTTTTGCAGCCGTGTGTGCACAGGCTGGGGGGACGGTGTGGGTACCCACCGTGGGTCTGGGAGCGCGCGAGGGAGAGTGTCTTGAGAGCTGGGGAAGGAGAACGTGTGGAAGAGGAGAAGGAAGAGGGTGAAAAGGCCTCAGATTCTCCTCTCTCCTCCTGTCGGATGTCTTTTCCGTAGGTCAGTGCTTCGGGCCTTCCTTGGCTCGCTGCCCTCTTCCCCCCAGCGGTGCCAGATCCTCTGGCAGAACCTGGTGCTCTCCAGGGAGACCGGGCGGTCGAGGGGGCCCCAGAATTTCCATCTCATTAGTGAGGGCTTTACCTGCTTTCTGCGTCGAGTCTCACCACCCTGCTGCGCGTCCTGAGAGCGTGGGGTGGTCGGGGAGGACCTCGGCAGAGCTCTGTGGTGGTGACAATGTTGTCCTCAGCAAGGTGGCCTTGGGGCTGCTGCTGCTTCCCAGCTGGCTCTGACGGGCAGTGCGACGTGTGGCCGCCACGGCTGGAGTTCCCTCACCTTGGCTTTTATAAAAGCTGCATTAATCTTGTATTTGATAACCAAAATCCCACCACCCCTGGCCAGCTGCGCCTGCCTTGCCCATTAAGCAGTACTTTTTTTGGTTTTCAGCCCGCCATTCCTCTGCGTTCCTGGTTGGTGAATACGCTTTCGGCTTTGTTTTGGTTGTTGGTTGTGGGTAATTATAGGAAGAAAAAAGCAATACAAAGCCGTTGCGATAGGAGTGCTTAATTAACTCAGTAAAATGAGTTTTTCGAGCCATGGTCTGTAAACTGAAAGTGTGGGCACTACCTTTGAAAGGGTAAAAAAAGAAAACATAGTGTTGGTAGTTTCAGGTCTCTGGGATGCTGTGCTAGAAAATGTTAGCTTTGAGATTGAAAAAAATTAAAAATAGTTGGTATAAATACACAGATAATGAAAGCGTTCTGTAAAAACAGTTTAATGAAGACTAAAAGGTCACTTCAACAATTTAGGTGGATTTTTTTAGTATTTATGTGGCTAAGTTGGTTTATGTCAAAGTAGTAGTTTTATGCTGTGTATAGCAAGAAATTATTAATTTATTTTAGATTTTTTGCCTAAACTGTTAGTTTGAATGTCTCTGTCAGGTTGTGTTCTCTGCTCTGGCTTTTTCTGCTATGTCATCATTTCTGTGCTTTAATTTTTTTGTTCTTCAAAGTTCTTTGGTCTCCTTCCATTTGTTTCTACTTTTAATAACTTAACCGTTTCTTTTTTCTCTACTTGTTTGCAGTTTATAGTTCTCTAACTCACTTCCACCTGTGTCTGGTGTTCTGCATTCAAATGAATCAAAGTCTGATTTTGCAGAAGGTCTTAGTCTTGACCTAAGACTGCAGTGAGTTTTTATTTAAGGATCATTAGATGCTGGCTTGGACACAAATAGATGGTTACTGTTTAAGTAGAAAAGTTGTGAGATGTTTAATCAAGTCTACAAAAGTATTCAGTGACCAAGTGTGCTTTGGTCAATAGCAACAATACAGTTTTCATAAAATACTTTTGAAGTTCGTGTTCTGTTTCATAAAGATATTCTGCTTTTATCATGTATAAGCTTAATAATGTGGGTTTTTTATTACAGGGAGAAGAAAATGAAAATTCAGGATATTAAAAACAATATTAAAGAAGCTATAGAGGTAAACTTCTGAGCTATTGCTTTTAACTATTCAACGCTGGCTATTTAGACATTCTGCAATATTTATTGCTTGTTTTCTTTGCAGACGATAGTGACTGCAATGGGCAATCTGGCACCTCCAGTTGAACTAGCCAACCCAGAGAACCAGTTTCGAATCGACTACATCTTAAATTTAGCTAACCAGATAGACTTTGATTTCCCACCGGTAAGTAAATATCTCAGATTGGCTGCAGTCATGCTTTTTTTTGCAAATGATTATATTTCACTGCACTGTAGTAAATATTTACGAAGAGCAGCGAGCTGGTCTTTGGGATGGCTCCAGCAGGTGTCCTTGGTCCTGCCCCGGAGGAGGGAAGGTGGGCACAGCGGGCGGTTACGATGAGCGGGTGTCGGGCGATGTTGTATTTCTCTCTTTTGGAGGGATAGTGGAGTTTTCCTGCTGATCCAGGCGTGTTCTCGGGGAGCTGTGTCAGCCAGACCTGATGCAGAGGCTCCCGTGCTCGGTCCTCCCCAGGTTAATCATTCCCAGTGCCGGCAGCCCCAGCGTAACCGCAGAAAGCAGAATTATTTGTTTGATGGTGTAATTTGGTGCCCAGTTACCCCGATTAATTTGTGCTGTACCTACATCAGACTAGTAGCAGAAGCCCATGAAAATACAGTTTGCAAACGCTGAATTCTTAAACGCTGAGAAGATACTTTTATTAATGACCAGGTACCTTACACTTG
This sequence comes from Gallinago undulata, assembly GCA_026546715.1. NCBI lineage: Eukaryota > Metazoa > Chordata > Aves > Charadriiformes > Scolopacidae > Gallinago > Gallinago undulata. The sequence goes on from JAOTQQ010000005.1 coordinate 703,235, forward strand.
CAGCCTTCCAGGGGTGTTTCCAAGCCTGGACTCTCCCTGCACCGCTCCAAAGGGCAGATCAAAATCATGTCCCTTTACACCAGAATTTTGTTTCCAGCAGCAGTTGGTCCCAGGTGCTTGAAAGGAAAGTGCAAGTGCAGGTTGTAGTGAGAAGTGGGATTGTTTGCACCACTGCGAGGTTTTCGTAACTGGGATTTATAAACATGACTGAACAAGCTGGTCTGTGAAACCGATGGCAGTTACCTTTGCTGCCGCTTCTGGGAATTTCTCTGCACAGTCAGCCTTTGTTAAAAGCAAAAACCAAACAACCAGACCCACAAACTTTGTATGCAAGCAGAAGTCGTGCTATTGGCAATTAATTGGAACTAGTGGCGTTGTAGATTCCAAATCCAGTAATCTTGAAAGCTCAGCAGGCACAGATGGGTTCACAGAATCGTAGACTGAGGCTGATGGAGGGGGGGGGGGTGGTTCCTCTCTAGCCCATACAATGTTATATGAGGTATTTTATCTTAAAGATTCTTAAAGAGGTTAGACGATTTGAGATTTTTAACTTGACATCTCTTAAATTTTGGCCCTTTTCAGCGTTATCCGTAGGAATGTTTGGTCCCCTCGTGGATGATCTCTCCTGCTGGGGGACAAAAACCCTGATGCTTTGAAGGCAGTTTGAGGAGAATATTCGAGAGAAAGGCAGGGGCTCCACACTCCGCCCTGCGAGCTCCGGGGCTGGCAGGGTGCCCGCGGCTCTCCTGCTCCCATTGTTCTGGGACAGCTCAGGTTGTGATCTCTAACAATGCTCTGAGAGTTCCTGCCACCTACCTCCTGCTGAAATTCTTGGGTTTCCTTGTCTCTTCTGTCTCAGAGAGGTTTGTTCTTCCATTCAATTGGAATGAAGTGATTATTTTTTTATTTTTTTTCTCCCCTCTGAATGCAAGGGGTAATTGTGTATCAGTAAGTGGATAAGTCAAGTGCATAAATTAACTGTTTTTTTTATATAAAAATTACTATTCATTACATATTATCTCTGGTAGGTTATGTGGTAGCAAGCCCATGCTGTCTAATGCAATGGAAATATACTTACCAGACCTGTAAATGATTTCAAGTTCATTGAAGAGTCTTTGATGTGTTGAGTGACACACAACGTCAGGAATAACAGTGCTCCAATAAAACTAGTTTTTCTTCTCTGAGCAAAGGTATTGTGTTAAATTTTTAAGCCCTGAATCTACAGAGGTTTAGGCTGGCTTCCTTGCCATGATTAACTGTTTCATCTGTAAATGTTTGTAGGGTTGAGGTTTGAGACTGGATATACATCACCCACTAGTTCTGCAGGAGTATTGCCGGCTCCCTCTGCCCTCGGCAGCGATGTACACTAGTGTGTACCTGACTGCTCTTAGTCTGAAGGCAGGGTATAGCCCTTTGGTACCTGGAAAACAGAACCTGCATTTTAATTACATATTTTAAATCAAGTTAAGATCTAGAATGTCCCTAGATGCCGGCTCTCAGTGCGTAGTATCAAAAATATGTGCTTGTTGGGTTTCTCTATAAAAATAATTCTGACTCTTATAGTTTAATTAAAACTACTTTGAAGAAGAAATAATTTTCTGCAAGTGGAAAGGATAACCTTATGCTAGTTATGCTTTACATTTAAGGAAGTGTTAGGTCTTATATCCTATTATAACCTGCTTTCTCCTCCAGTACCGTGGTGGGAGAATATAATAAACTGGCAGCTAAACCCTTTCCTGTAGCGCGTGTCAATGCAGAAGGGAGGGAGGTTTTAGCAATGTTAGCGGTACGTAATGCTGTCTGGTTTGAGCTTCCCTTTAAATGCCCCTTCATTTTTCCCTAAACATTAATTTAGCAGACTCTGCAGAAGGCAGTGCTCAGACTTAGTACCAGGGTTGTGTCACTTCTCCAGCCACTGGAGATCTTCTTTAGAACATGAGGCCTTAGCCTTCTTCTGTACGTGGAGTTGTTTAAATGAAGTTTAAAGCGCACACCAAAATGCGTGTTTATCATTATCTGTGGTACAGGTGGAGCTGGATTTAGGTTTCCTTACTGTGAAAACTGGTGTTATGTGAAAGGCAGAGGAGCTTTGCAGAGTGATGGCCGTGGAGGGCTCTGGTCCTGTATATTGAGGATTTGAGGAGTGACTTTGGTATTCTGATACTATTGTCATTCTTGTCGTAAGCTTTGACTCCGTGTCTTTGCTTTACAATTTTTGACTTATAGGAAATGTGTGTCACTTGCCTAAAGTATATTGTATCGAATTAAAAGAAAGAAAAAAACAACTTGAGTTAAAAATACTGCTGGTAGAGTGCCACATTGGTTAAACCTTCCCTCTGAAACTGAAAAATTAGTAAGTCAGAGATGTATTAATTCAGCATACTTGGTACCAAGCAATTAGATTTCTTGAATACAAATAGTAGCAGATGGGGAAGGGAGAAGGGTAGTACTTACTGAAAGGAATTCTGTCCACAGACTCATGCTGGTGATTTGAAGTATTGCAATATTTAGTAGATGAAATCTGTGGTCCCTTCTGCAGTCCTTCTGCGTGGTTTCACCATCCTGTGCGTGCCCCTGGCAGGAGCCCAGCAGAGTTTCCCTCTTGCAGCCCACGGTCCCGTTTCCCTTGTCTTCAGCATGTTTTCAATAGCCAGTTTCTGAAATACAAAAAGAAACCCAAAACTGTGACCAATGTGGATTGATAAAGGCAACATAACCACACTGAACCTGGGGAGAATGCTAATTAGTGATATTCTAGGCAAAACAACTAAGTTCATGGTTTTATGTGAAGTATTTTCTGCCTCAGCACACTGCAGAGTTCTGCCATAGCTGGAGGAGTGGTGTCTCCATGGCTAAGGGAGTGCTGCTCTGCTTTAGTTTTGCAAAATTCTCTGCTTCTTTTGAGGGTAAAATCTGTCCTTGTTGTCCCTGGGCGTGTTGCAGAGCCTTTCCTTAGCGCAGGTCGGTGTACGCTATTGCTGTACCATCAGTAGCACTGGTACGTACCCTCTGTAGTATTCCATGGGCATCACTGGGAAGCATTCTTACTGAAATGACAGGACGTTCAATGACTGAAGTCTTGGAAAAAAGTCTGGCCCTGATGGTTTGGGTGAGCCCTGAGAATCACCCAGATCACGCTTTCCCCAGAGAAGAACTGAAAGCAGAACTCTGTCTTTTCTAAAACACTACAGTACCAATTTTTATGAAAGATTATCATTTAAGGAGGTCTATTAGTGCCTTTATTCAAGTTAAGTTTTTATCATGCGATTAAAACAAAAGGAAAGGAAGTTGAAGTAAGGAAACCTCCAAGTTAATCAAACCCAGCTTGGCTGAGGTAGCTGGAGCATTTAATTTTAATGATTGAGGTGATTGTAGGAATCTTTCTGTGTCGATGTATTGGTACAGATCTGACAGTGTACATGTAATTACTGCTGCTGGGCTTGTATTTTAAGATTGTATCACAATAAATAGTATTTTTTAAAGAGAAGAAATTTGTAAGTGATCAGAAATTATAAAAGTAATTATGCCTGTCATTGAGGCTTTTGAAAGAAGCAAGTAAAAAAGTTAGTTTGCTTGAGCAGGGGATTTGAGAGCTTGCTGAGTGTGTGCTAGAGCTGCTTCTGTGCTTCTCTCACACAGCTAAATCTTGTAGGGGTGAATTTTGCTCTTTAATCTTCTGTGTAACCAGATTAATACACGCTTTACTGGGACACTGTGCTTTACACCACCGTGGGGCTGTCTGAAATGTCCCAGAATTGGGGTGGGGAGTGGGCACCTGCTGGGGTCCCTGGGGTCGGGAATGGTCTGGGGACATGGCCCATCCGGGGCTCTCGCTCTGTCTTGTCCACTCTGGCTTTGCTGTTCCGAGCAAGGCACCCCACTGTCCTCACGGCCGCTTCCGTGGTTGTGATGGGCTTCATATCCTGCAATCTCTGAAATAGTGATAATACAGGTATCTTGGAGATACATTTAAACATTTTGAGGGGCAAAACTGGTAGAAAATGTGGACATGTGAAGGATTTTTAACTTGGGAATGTTAATGTTGTTAACAACAAGGAATGGGGATGTTAGAGGCAGTGCAGCAGGGTGATGGGACGCTATATCCTCTGAAAGAATCTTTACTTACTCTTTTTTAAATCTCCACTATCTTATCTACACAGAGCAGCTCCTTCTCAGTGGGCTTCTAGATAATCCAATTGAATTTACCTGATCAGTGTCTAACAGGACTTAGTGCTGTTTTTCTGACCCATTAATGGCAGAAATAAATTCCTGAACACAGATAAATTAAAGACTTCTTTTGAAGCTGCCTATCAGTATAGGGACCCTGAGGTAGGCAGCCACTTGACTTCATTTCTGTTTCCTGTAATTAAAACATGTATATCTTATTTGCAAATGAATCTCCTGAAATCTCTGATTTTTGTCCACGTGGGCAGTGCCCAAGACAAATGTTCTATTTGTATGAATGAAGTGGATAATCTGGCAAACGCAGTGGGCTCATTACAGCTGAACTAAAGCTCGGGCGCTGCGGGCTGAAGCTCAGTTAAAAGAAATCCCTTCCAATAAATAGGTCAGCAGTGTCAGAATGGTGAGTTTTCTGTCGTCCCTCTTTTCCTCAAATGTAGGTTAAGTCTCCCCTAGTTTTCATTTTGGTTTAGAGTTTTTCTTCCCAAGTTTTAATTTGTAGGAAAAAGTTTGAGAATCTGTTTTTCTGAAGAAAACGAAATAGTCAACCAGCGACACCTCTACAGGATGAATTTTGGAAGCTGTTAGACCCGTATTCAGCCCGGGCCAGCCTTTCAGAAGAGCAGGGCTCTTACAGCCCTGTGACTTTCAGCACAGCCTGAATAATGAGCACAGGTGTGTTTAAAAAAGAAAAAAAAAAAACAGAAGACAGTCTTCCTTCTGACTTCTGTGAACAGAAATGAGAAGAAATATAAGAGCTACGCAGCCTTACTAATTAGCATTGCATTTCCATGTGGTGATTAGTTTCTGGATGTGTTTGGGATTTGGTGCTGCACCGGGTTCCTGCCCTGGGAGGGGAAAATGGGGGTGCTCTAATTTCTGCTTTGGATTGTTACGTGTTGTAAAATAAAACATATCCTGTGGCTGAAGTGAAGATATTTTTGGCTAGCAAATTAAAGGAATGTCCCGCTGAATTCTGCACAGAGGTGTTCATGTAGTTCTTGTGAAATCCCATAAAGTATTTCCTTAAACTGGAGAATGGGCAGTCCGGGACCTCAGACAGTGGCATTAGCTGCAGATCTTTTCTGTAGCGCGGTTGTTTTTATAGTGCAAAACCCCCACCCTATATTTTGTTTTATTATTAATTTATTTGATTAGCATTTGAAGTAAACGCTGATGCTCTATTCTATACTTGTATTTTTATCCAGCCAATTCCCACCATACCATATTTATAGGGTCACAGGTTCACTTCTAGAAATTCATTTGAAGAAATCGTGACTTAATTTCTCTTGATGCATCTTCTTTGTTTTCCTCAGAGCGGTCTTGAAGAACAAGAGCAGATTAATTCAATTTATGTTGAAATAGAAGAGCTGTCAGCTGAATTAAACAGGAAATAGGCATAAATTTAATCTAGAAATTCTTAAGCATTTTCTGGTTTTAATTACAGTAAGAGACTATCACAAAATCTCAGCGTACGCAGAGATGTGGTGGTTTTATGGGTGAGCCTGCCCGGCCCCGCAGCGACTGGGGGGCTTCTGCCCGGTGCTGTGGGAAGGGGAAGCAACACCCAAGGGTGTTAATTGCCCCGGGGACGTGCTTTTTGGGCGAACAACAAGAAAGTGCCTTTGGGCATAAAAATCCTGTAACGTACAAAGACATGGAAATGCGATGGTAAACGTGTTTCTAAAAAATCATGACTTTGTTATTTTAATGTAATTTACATCCTGTGTCAGATGAGCCAGGGATGAACTTGGATGAGCGTGGAAGTGGCTAAAAAGAAAAAGAAAATGAAAAATATTGTGATCTGTCTTACATTTTGGCTCTGTGGCATGCTCTTTGCTCTTCTTACCTGTGCCCCGCAGTGCTGGATTCAGAGCTGGTTTTCGTTAGTCCCAAACTCAACGCGTTGCGGTGGGGGCCAAGTGGTGCAAAGTCACCTTGGTACACAGCCCCGAGCCCCACCGTCCCGGCAGCACCGGGGGAGCTGGGGATGTTCTGAGGGGAGGTGAAAAGCTGCCCCATCCCTGGAGGGGACAGGGCTCTCGGGGTGCTCCTCTGGCAGGGTCTCTGCTGGGAGAGCCAGAGGGTTGTCGGGGCTTTCAATGTGCCCGTGGAGAGTGCACAGCACTGCTTCAGCATCCCGGGAAAATTTAAGATTTCTTGAGCTCCTGGGAAACTGGTTGGCTTTTCACTCTTAAAGCAAATCCCAGAAAATACCTAGAAGGTTCAATTTATCTCTTGTAAGTTTAGGTGGGCTTGATTTCTCTGTGTAGACAGTGTTATGAGCCTGTGAATGCAGGTTCTGCCCTTCAGAAAGGTTGTAAGATGATTAGTGATCTGTCCTTGGGATTCATCTGAATTTAGAATGAGGAGGAACTATTTTATCTTTTACCCTTTTTTGTTGTTGTTGGAAGTTTTTGGAAAAAATAGGCTTTTTGTTGCCAACGTGAAAGGGGGCAGCAAAGTTGGGTCGCGGTCCTGGGTTCAACCTGTTATTTGAAGTGGTGTTTGTTCTTAGCACTGCATAAGGTAATACAGCCATTTGCTTTGACTGTTTGTTTTTAAGTTTATTATATATTCATGTCTTAGAGTTTTATTAAACCTTCCTTCTTACCCTCTTAAACCTTCCTACACCCATAGCTGCTGGTCGAAATGCCCCTCTTGGCCGCTCTGCCGCCCGGGAGGGAGCCGGGATGGCAGAGGAGACTCTGAGCCCTTAGTGCTGATCCGATAATGGGTTGCCTTCTCTCCATGTGCACGAACTCCCCGAAGAAGCAGAGGACCATTGATTACTCGGATTAGAATCCCAGAGGAATGCTGATGAAATGGGGAGTAGGGTCCCCTTCTGCCAACTCCCATCTCGGTGTCCCCGAGGGTGATTCCTTCCTCCCCAGGGAGCGTGACGTGAGAAAGGATTAAACCTGAGCAGTGCTCGGGTACGGACAGAATAAGCTTCTGTGGCATTAAACTTCTTGTGAAAGTAGAAATAAAAGAGAAATGGCGTGATACTGCGCTACTGGGGCCTTTTAACCGAAGGCACTTTGTAGATTACGGGTATGAGATGGTGTCTTGGCATGTTTCTCAAATACTGTGGAGTTTTGAAACCCTTAACAAAGGGGAGAAATGAAAGTTCAAGCTTCACTGGAGTTTGTTAAATAAAACTGCCTTCCCATTGTCCGTTCCCTGCAGCCACATTCGGTTTAATTTGTGCCGCTAAAAATGTGAAGATACGGTAAGCAGAACCCCAGAATATTTCAGCATCGTGCTTCCTGCCTAAGCTGGAGCTGTGAGCGAGTCCCGGCTGAGCGTGTGCCCGGCTGGGTCTGGGGAGCGCGGGGTGCCCCGTCCCCTCCCCACGTTGAGTCCAGCCCTGGCCAGGCTCCAGCGGCCAGAGAATGTCTTTGGCTGTTTGTGGGTATGTGTTTCCTTTGTGATACCATCGGCATGTTTGCCCTAAAATAGCAAGCAGTAATTAACGCTTGTTCACACCATTAGGAATGCAGATGTTTCCCTATTCAATAAGTGGCTTATTAAACTGTCTGATTTGACAAATTTAACACCTTCTGGTGTCCCTGCCCATCCAGGGGACGATGACGAGGTGCCATCCGTCTCCTCCTGGGTGGTCATACGGGCAATAACCATCTCTTGATTTTAGGTATAAGCAACGAAAACCGAATCGGTTTGTTGTGTATTTGCCTATCCTGGCAGGAGAAAATCAACCTGTGGAGTTTATCTTGGAATGCCGGGTGCTGCCCTCCGTCCTGTGACCTTGCCGTGTGTCAGAGGGATGTGGTGGAACGGCCGGGGACGGGGTGTCTGCTGTCCCCACCTCCCGGAGGGGCTCAGAAAGGGGCGTCCCACCGGTGGTCACTGCTGCTGTTAGATGCTGAACGCCTCGGGAAGCAAATGTCCCCCGAGATCCGGTTGGACAGTTAGGAGCTGCCTGGGTTTGACCTTTAATCGTTAGGTTGATAAGTGGGTGACCTATTTAAAACTCTTCTTATGAAACGTGTGGCTCCATGGGACAGTGAACTTTGCCCGGGAACTGAATCCCAGCTTTAACCACAACATTGTGTAACGGCTGTACACACCTTTTAGTAGGAAGGGGTTTGTTTCAATGGCATTGACTTTTGCTGGAATCAGTAAATACGCTGTTCTAAGGACAGATCCACCCTGTCTTACCTTCACAGAGAGCAGGTAATGTTGCGTGTCCGTGCTACAGTTCCTGTGAACACGGTGTCACACTGGCAAGAACTGTGCCAACCTTTTTCCCTGACAACATCTTAACGCCTACAAAACATTGCTTCATAAACATTTTTTTAAAGATCTTGTGAGTATTTATATATCTGGAGGGAACAAAACCTTGTAGACAGTATGTCCAGTTTTTCTCTTTCGTTTTCTACTGATATTTTATCCTTTCAGAATCCCTCTCCAAAGCTGAGCCTGGTTACTTATTTTTTCCCAGGCCTGCAGTGTCTCTTGAGTATTTATTTTTTTTAACAACCAAAACACTCAACTTCCAAGTTCTTTAACACTTTCTCTGGTTTTATGTGTAACAAAACCACTGTTTACCTGCTGCCATTTATCCAATTTGTTGACGTTTTCTAATACAAGTAGATTTTTTAAACTTGACTGGGCTCTGTGTGGCCCCTTCTCTAATGTGGAGTGGTGTCAGTAGGATCTTTCTGGAACGAGGCCCTGCTCTCCAGGCGTCCCTGGTACGTGGGAGCTGATGGGGATGCTCTCGGGGGGCTGTGTGGATGGCTGTCAGTGAACACAGGCCAGTTACAAATGTCCTCTGTTGACTCCGTGTATTGGGAAGCTTTCAGCGGGTGGAGAAAGGTGTCATACAGTAAATAAAACATACTGAATTTTTCTCTTCACATAAATAGGACTTCCTAAGCACTGCAGGGTTGGGGCATGGCGAGAGATGAGGCTCGTGGCCGTGGGCCACTCACGGGCCCTGATGCTGCAGTTGCCCAGGTGTGACTGGAGAGGGCTTTGACCCGCCAGCAGATTTTCTCAGAGCTCTTGACATTTCTCAGCAGCAGGGCCCGTGGGGGGGTCTCCGTGCCCCAGCCCGAGCTCAGAGCCCTGTTTGCTCCGCTCGGGTTTGTGACCTTGGCATCGCTGTCCCCAGGGGTGCTACACAGGGGAAGTGTTCCCCCTCTCTAGGGCCATGTCAGCGCTTGGAAAAGTGCAGAGTCTGGTGTGGGGGTAAGGAAATGCTACGGTCGTGACAGAATTCCTGGGAATTCACCTCTCGCCTCAGGGATGCCCTGCTCCCATCGCCCGGACTCCTGTGCCTGTGCTCGGCTTCTGCTGGGGCTCTCACGGGCTCTCGGGGGGCTGTGTCACTGCAGGGGGGGTTCTTAATGGAAAATTACATAGCTTGAATATTTTTTTCAGTTTGAAGTGTGTGTAGGGCAAGAATGGATAATATGACTGCACTTTGCAAATGCAATGGATAGTTTGGAACCTAACATTTAAATCTTGAGTATTGTGAGATGGCATCTGAGTCCAAATTGTTATTTAGTATTATTTGTTTACTTTAGCTGTTTTGTTAGGGGTTCTGGTTTATGGTGCAGGAGAAGCCTGTGTCAGTGCTGCTGTAGGGTCTGGTGTATTAGAATGTGCCAGCAAATGAATCAGTGGTACAGAAACAAGAACCAGACATGTAAGGACTAGTTTTCTGGCTATTTCTTTTCAGGAAATTTGCCTGCTGCTTTTGGTTAATTTGTTTCCTAACTCATTATTTTTAGAGATCTCATACAAATTAGACCTACTTAACTAAAAAAACCTAACCACCCTGTTGCTAACTTGATTTTTTTCTAGTGGCCTCTGAAGCCCCTGTTTTACCTAAATATATAACAAATCTTGTGGTTTTACTTGCCTTCCCTGAGAGTAGCCCCAGGCTACGTTCCGTGACTCAAACGGGATGCTGAGGATTTCTTATGTTATTCTTTTACTTAAATACTATTTCAGAGTTGTGGTTAGTGTAGGTGTATTGGGGAGGAGGAAGAATCTAGTTTTTTGCAACTAACTACTATGTCTTAATTCCAAAGTCAGTCCGTGGCAGCAGTAGGCGTTGAACAAAGCACGATGAGCTCTCGGCCCAGCTCCAGCTTTTCTCGGTGAACACCTCGTGTTTCCAGCTGTGTAACGGGTCAGCACCAGGCTCTCCTGTTTGGCACTCACAAGTCATCTACTTCACTTCTAAAAACAAAACAAAAAGTTACCTCAGTGACTTCAAATCAGAATAAAAGTATTGAGTCCGAACCACTTGCCGGGCTGTGAGACACCAGCAGGAGAAGCCCGTGGCTGTTGGTAAGAGCGGTGCCCGCGGTGGGCTGTGTGTTTAGGTCACTGTTCGCTCCCAGTCCGTCCAGGGTTGTTGGACTGGTGGCCAGAAATGCAGTTACAGGTCGCACACACATCCCGGGGAGCCAAAGGGCATCAGGAACGGGCTCCTGCTGGGGTTAATTCTTGTGCTCCAGGTTCAGCAGAACCCTAGCCATGCGTCCCCGGCCGGTGGAACTGGGCTCCTTGTGTTTAAGGTTCACAGAGTGAAAATATGGTCTGGCTTTGTGTCACTCTGTTTCTTCTGTAGCTCAATGTCCTTCTACACCGTAAAAGAAAAAAATTCAAATACTTTGAGTTAAGTGATACAGGATTAAGTGAGGTACAAATGTCCATATAATCCCCAAAGATCCTCACGAACTTGGGAAGTCAAGTAAAACCTAACCATTTGCTACCTGATGTAGGAATTACTGAGAAGTAGTGTTGCATTGAAGAAAACAAAATAGAGTCTTAACAGCATGAACATAACGTGCAGTGAAATCGTGAGTTAAAGAACAAATGGTACCAAATAGCACTGATTGTTAAAAATGCCAATTAACCCTTCTTTCAGTATGTAGTTGGACTCAATCGAAATGATTGAGAATCGGTTGCGTTACTGTCTGCCAGTTCTCTTCACATACAATCCATGTTGCTAATACTATTTTCACTCTTTCAGGAGTTTTATGAACATACAAAAACACTTTGGCAAGATGAAGGTGTGAAGGCCTGCTACGAGAGATCTAACGAGTATCAGCTGATTGACTGTGCGCAGTAGTAAGTATTGTCTCTTCTGCTCTATTGACTGCAATGCACACAGCTTTTTATTGAATGTTCATGATGGTGATTTGGGTGGTCCTGATGCTTGCTTTTCCTTACCTTGGGAAAGGAATGTATGCTACATGGTGAATTCTTGGTAATCAGTTCTTTAGAGAGGTAGGAGAACCCAGCGTTCGGTTAGACACAAACGTCTGCATGGAAACCCTTGCAGATGCTTTCAGATCTCTTATGAGAGGTGACACCTTGATGCGCTGGACAGTTGTATTGTCTCAAACACCGAATTTCCTGCTGCTTCCACTTAACCCAGTTCCTTCCCAAATGACAGCTACAGGCACTGCAGTAAGCTCAGGAAGCTGGGAAGTGCTTTGGGATGAAACCTGCCCACATTTGTAGCTTTTGGTTTCAGAGCAGTTTATTTCCCTGAAAACAAAGAGATGCAGCAGTGATCCCGGGCAGCAGCCTGTGATCCGCCAGCAGGTCCCTGCTGGTGTGCCCTCACGCACGGATCCGAGCCTGATTCATTCTCCTCTGCTATTTATACCCCTGTGATAATTAGTGTTGTCATGAGAGACTGCTGCGTGTTTGCAGTTATTTAGCACATATAGCAATATACTGGGGTTCAGAATCGATTATGGCAAGATGTTTGTGATAATTGTGACCGCTCCTGCTATTCTTCTTGTGTATACTTAAGAATTACAGGATTTAAATTTAGAATATGAATGGTTAAAACTGTTGTTTGTTAGCTTATACTCTCTCTACTTCTTCTGGAGAAGCTGAAATAAGGTTTAATGGTCAAGGAAAGTCAGGTTTCTCATTTCTCATGATGATGGACAATGGCAGTTTGTCTACTACTGCATCTCTTTTTGATGAAATACAAATTGTGAGGTTCTTTGTTTAGGTAGACTTAAAAGTAAATCAACAATTAGCTCTGGTTGAAAAGAGACCAGGGAGGTGGTTTTACTATGACTAGCGCAGCTCCAAGTTTTTGGGAGCTTCTTTGAAGTGTTGCCATTCTTTCTGGTGGGGTTTGATGAGCAGTGATGTCTTTTGCATCAGGGAATTGCTGGTTGGTCCTTTGGCATGGAAGCTTCTGCAAGTTAGTTGCTACAAAATAAAAAACTCTACAAGATTCTTATTTTCTGTCAACTATCCAGTAAATTTTGTCTTTCTACTGCAAAGCTGATAGAAATGGGGGGAGAAAACTAGTTCTGTTTCTGATGGTGCTTGGTGACGTGTTTGTGTCTGGTTAGTGGTTGTCAGTAGTCAACACCCACGAAGGGAAGAAGCAAGTGTTGGAAAGGAGTGAGGGGGGTTGGTGTTGCCCTTTCTTGGAAGAGGAACAAATTCTGTTCTGCCCTGAGTGGACAGAAGAAAGCTAAAATTCTTCTTCAAGGCTAAAAGTCCTGGATTGCTGGGCATTGACTTCTTCATGGGTCAGCAAGGGGATGGCCGTCATGATGGTTCTACCGTCCTGCTCCATCTAGTGGAACACTTAATTCTACATCATGGGCTCTTGAGCCAAAAATAAACCTTGAATATTGCTGACAAATTACAGTTGTTGTTTTTTTTCTAAGATACTGTTGCTGTCTCCTTCTATATTTAATAATTCTAATATTTATTTGATTTTATAGTAAAGTATACCGCATTCTTTTCTTGCAGAATGTGCTTTCTGATTGTTAGTTTTGCTGGTTCTTGTCCATTCTGGCAGATCTGGTCATGCAGGTCTATTTAATAATAGAATATGCAAAGTAAAGAGTTTTTTAATGGCAGAATGTTTGCTCAGACGTTAATGTCACTTTGAAATTCTGAACTTGTTTTTATCATATTCAGCTTTCAAGGGAGCTGACAAAAACCGCTTCCTGTAAAATCTGGCATGATTAATACCTGGAAGGTGAGCACACTCTGAAAAAAATACAGCAAAGGCAAAGTGTGAAATGTAGCTGAGATTTATCAAGTGGGGACTATTCTAATTTGATTGTGCAAGTTACTGTCATTAGAAGTTAAAAGAGAAAGTAAAGCAAACTCTGGTAGAGTTTTCAGTTCTTTCCAAGAAGAGTCTTGGGTTCTAAACACTTTGCCTTTTTGAAGTCCCTGTCTAAACAAGAAAGTCATGCTTCGAATGGAAGGTAGAAAAGTGGCTTTCCTCTTTCAAGACCAGTCCAGCTTCCAAAAATCCCTTCTTGCTCTTAAAGTTGAATAAATTCTTAAATATTAATGGATTCTTTGTTCAGTGAATTACTTTAAAGTTCTGAACAATGTTAAATTAACATTTATAATAGCAAAATTTTTAATTTTTTTAAACTGTTTTTTTTTTTTTAAGTGTGAGTTGCTTTGTGTAACCTTTGTCTCTGTATGGGCTCATTTAACATTATGTAGGGTTTTTTTTCAAAGGAGGGGTTTTGTCACTCTTGGAAGTGACATGGTTATATACAGGAAGCTTTGCAAGGAGGTTTCTGCCAATGTGTCCTGTCTGAGTGGGGAGCAGCCAGGAGTGTGAGTCTCACAGGGGAGTTTGGGGGTCGGAAATGCTGATATCAGAGTCATAGAATCACAGAATGGTTTGGGTTGAAGGGACCTTAAAGCCCGCCCAGTGCCACCCCCCGCCCTGGGCAGGGACACCTCCCACCAGCCCAGGCTGCTCCAAGCCCCCTCCAACCTGGCCTTGAACCCCTCCAGGGATGGGGCAGCCACAGCTTCTCGGGGCAAC
>JAOTQQ010000005.1:718151-762526 GCA_026546715.1 Gallinago undulata
GTCTCCCCGGAGCCTTCTCTTCTCCAGGCTGAACCCCCCCAACTCTCTCAGCCCCCCCTCCCAGCAGAGGGGCTCCAAAGCCGGGGCTCCTGGCCAGGGCTCCAGGCCCATCTCCCCATCTCAGTGGTTCCCTGACAGCGTCCCTTCGGGGGGACGTGGGCTCTCCCTGGGTGTCCAGGGCAGCCTCGGGGGGCTGAGGGAACAGAGGCCGCTTCCCTTTTCTTAGCTGGACTTACTACGTAACTAGTTTCAGTTCTGCTTTTAGGAGAACATGGCTGTGTGGTTGTCACCAGTTTCTCTGAGAGGAATGTGCTGTAGCTGGGAGGAGGGAGCCTTCGTTCTCTGCGGGGGGAGCAGCTTTCCTCCTCCTGCACCCCGGGGGGACGCTCACAGGGAGAGGGGACGTTTGTGCTGGGACCGCTCCTGGGCACTGACAGAAACACGCAAGTGTCCAGAATGTAGAGAACCCCAAACGGTGGTAAATAAATGATTTGCCATCCCTCCCTCATATTTCTTCCTTGAAGGCACAGGATTGCATTTTATTTAGAATATTTTACTTAATATTGAGAATGTGGGAGCCGTTTCCAGTGTATTGGGCCGAGAGCTGTTTGTCAGAGCTGTGCCTTCTGTCACCTCCGGGCACCTGCGTTCCCCTGCCAGTGGGACCTTCCCCGTGGGAACGTGCTGTTGGTGGCACCGGGGACGAGGGACCGTCCTGTATGGTCTGACCAGGGGCCGTGATGTCCCTGCCATGCCGGGGGTCGGGGGGAGCAGCTGAGGGAGCCCCTTCTCCCCGGGTCCTGCCGCTGCCATGGCGGGGAAGGAGTGAGCACGGGCAGGGAGAGGTCCCGGTCCAGAGCTGCCCCGATAGCCCGAAACTCTGCCAGGCTGCTGCAGCAGAGCTTCAGGAGAAGAATTTTTTTAAGCTGTTTGTTTTTAAAATATTTATCAAAGGAAGGGGGGGTCGAGGGGACATGCAGCTATTAGCCCACTGCTGGAGGACTGCTGAAGGGTCAACAGGTGCGGACACACTGTTTTCTTAATTTGTTATGGGTTGTAAATTCTTTATATTTTTATTAAGATTTATGGTGTGTTTTATTTCTGGATTGGCTGACTTTAAGAGAGCAATTAAGAGCCCCAGTCTGAACACTTAATGATTTTCTTCCATGTTGATTTCACTTCATGACAAAGTTCCCTTCATGGAACACGCAGCAAAGTCTGTTTGCTGAAAGTCTCACCTTTTTACGTAGTGGCTGATTTATCAGTGGTGCTACTGTTAGTCAAGTTTCTCATCCATATTATTTATTACTTCTTTTTTCTTTTTCCTTTCCTTCCCCTGGCTGGGAGTTTGGCAGAGCGCTTGCTCCTGTCTCCTCCAGCCCCGCGAGCGATGTCTGTGCGCTCCCATTCAGCGGGACAGGAATTTCCCTGGCCTATATTCCTGGCACACACGAGCTCCTTACGGACATTAACAATTATATTGTTAAACATTCCCATGAGGAAGAATAATATCCATGTCCCCTTTGGCTGATCCAACACTGATGCGCTTGCCTACTGCCGCGTGAGGTCCTGGGGGGAGAGACCCGGATCGTCCAGCCTTAGTCCTGATGATAAACCCACCCGATGGTATTCCAGAGCACTTAGAACTGAATTAGGGTCTTCTCCCGACTCTTCTTCAGCCTGAGGGAACACAGGATCACGTTCTAAACAAGGTTAACTTTCGATTTAAAAATATAAATATATACTGAGCCCAGGCTATCTGTTCCCTGCAGTCCAGTGGGGTACTGGGTGCAGAAGCAGGTTGCTGTGGGTGCTGGGGAGCACAGTAACTCCTCTCTTCCTGTGGCTTCAGGAAAGTCACTACAGACAAAATGAGTCCAAACGTGTAAGCAGCTGAATTGCACCAAACTGCTCCCTGCCTCTGCCCTTTCTTGCTGACTGGCGATGGCAGGGATGTGCCTGCTGCCAAGTGCTGTGAAAACCAGATTACCTAAATTTAGCCAATAAATGGATTATGAACCCAACACATGTTCCCACTGTTGTCACAGCTAATCATAAATTCATAATTCCATACACTCAACCCCACATAAACTTCTCTGTCTTCTAAATAGATTACATCCCAGTATGAAGCAAGGTAAACCAGAAGGTGTCCTGGAGTACTTGCTGGAGCTTTATGGATTAGGAGCTTCAGTAAGTGAAAAGATAAGAGGTGATGAGCCATTGTGGCAGGAAGACCTTTACAAGTCCAAACTATGAATAATGGGCTTTTGGGGTCTGTGCGATGCCTACCCTGTCCTCTTCAGTCCTGGTGAGGGGATTAACCACTTCCTGCAGGAATCTGATTCCTGCCTCCCCCCTCACTCCCTGTCCCTTGGAACCCCCCGCTCCCCTAAGACCGATGCAGCTCCATAAGATAATTCTGTAGAAAAAAGGGGGGCAGCAGACGGGCGCAGGGGGTGGGCAGCCTTCCCCGGGAATCCCTCCCGATGGCACAAAATTTGGGCGAGCTAGAAATAAACACTTGAGGAAATGAGGAGTTTGGGGCCGGTGGCATCGCTTGTGGGTTCCCTGTGTCCAAGCTGGTGCCCGGTGGGTTTGGCACCGCGGTGCAGGGTGATGGCACGGGGCTGGGGTGCCCATGGCCACCACAGGAGCTGGTGTGAGCTGCGGGTTTGGCGGCTCGTGGCCGTGGTGGGCCAGTCTCTGCTGGAGGGCTTTGCCTGACCTTGGGACCTGCTGTTGCTGGGGTCGGCCATCAGCAGGGTGGCAGCTTTTGGAGACGGGTGGTTGTTTTCTGTCTGAGAGCTCTTGTTGCTCCTGCTGCACGGCTGCAGAATGGGAACGCTTCGAGATTAGGAGATGACAGTTAGGAGAATGCTTTCATCAAAGTAAGACCTAAAAAGATACTGTAAAACCTCATTAAAGACTTGCTTTAAAAAAAGAATTAAAAGCAACAGTGTTCCAAAAGACAGGAGGCAACAAAAAAATTCCTGGTCCAAGGATGGAATGGGGCCAGTACACGTACCTTTGCTGGAGCAGCGTGGAAGCACCAGGTTCGATTCCCAGTTGTTCCCGGGTACATCAGTGCCAGGGAGAGGCAGCACCCCGTGCCCCTCGCGCCTTCTCCCCTCCTTTTCCTCTTCGGGGAACTCCCCTCTTGGATGGTCCAACAAAGCCTTTCCTTCCCTGGGGGCTCGGATCCGAGTGCCTGTTGTCCGGTGCTCGCCTGTGCCCACAGGTACAGCTGAGCTCACTGCCTGGGAGAGCCCCCCACGCTGCGGGGGTGTGTGTGTGTGTGTGTGTGTGTGCCAGCCCCTTGAACGCCCTCTGAGAGCCTGTGCCTGGGGGGAACACCGGCACCAAACCCTTACTACAGGGGGGGCGGACATATTCTTTAAGTATTTTTTATAGTATGTGACTGAGCCCTAAATAAACTGAAATTACTAGCTAATTTTACATGTGATTAAGAATGATTTTGTAGGCAGGATGTCACTGATAGTTTTCGTGATTTGAAATGCTGTCGTTGAGCTTATTACTCTGTAGTAGATTATACATTGATTTTGTAGCTGAAACCTGTTAAAAATCAGTTGTTAAATGTAATTCTGTGTTAACTATATTGTGTTGTGGCACACAGAGTCTCTGAGAAGGGTGTCCACTGACGAAGCTGAACGGTGGTATATTCATTCACGGAGGGGTTTCAGTGGATGGATGGGGATTCGGAGGGGAAGCGTGCTGGCTGCCCAGCAAGTGTCCTCTGAGGTGCCGAGGGCAGTCCCTGCAACACGCAGACCGGGGCTGATGGAGAGGGGCTGCTGGGGCTGGGGGGGCTGCCCAGTGCCCGGGTGCTGCTGTAGGGTCTTTGCCAAGCAATATTGGAAGCATCGCAGTGTGATGAGGTGGTTTTGTGGAAGGGGTGAGAGGGATGGATTTGGGGGCCTCCTGTCTTACCAGCGCGGATCATACATTCCCCAGATGGGGCATTCCAGAGGCTGGGACCCTGCTGCGTCACGTTCAAATTGAGATATTCTTATGGGATCTGTGTGTTTTCAATGGCAACTCTAATTCTCTGCCTTTGTCGTAAGAAATTTGTTTCCAGCATAAGGCATGCAGTACATGAGAGGTGTGGAACACTCCTGGGTGAGGTTACAAGTATAAAATGCTGATTATTGTCGCAGTGCGTTAGCGAGGGAACCAGTAATTAAACTGTCTAGTTTTAAAGAGCTACTTGGAGAAGAACGGGTCAGATCATAGCTCGCTTTGCTGTGCTGCGTGTGGCTCCTCCGGTGAACGTGCAGCTGTGGACGGGCTGCGTGCTGTGAATTGCTCTCTGCTCTCAGGGAGACCCTTCACCATGGCCCGAGTCCACCTCTGCTCATGGGGCTCTGCTGCTCTAAGGCACAAGCAATTTGGGGTCACTCCTCCTTTCCACCAGCTCTCCTCGGACACAGTGACTGGTTCTGGTCTCCTCCCCACCTCTCCGGGCGCGATGGGAGCCCTGTGGCTGCAGAGATATTCCCTGCTCCCGGGGCGCCGGGAATGGGCAGGGAAACCAGGGCAAGGCAGGACCGGACAGGCCGAAGCAGAGCTGCTTTTGTTAAACTGAAAAACCCCCAACCGAAGCCCGAGCCTGGCCCTCAACCAGTTTGCAGGATCAAGAAAGGTGTTGAGCCGTTTCCCAGTTCCAGCCTGGTGGGAGCCAGCCCCGCCAGACGCTCGGGGAGCCGTCTCTCCACTGCTGCTTAATTGCTGCTTGTCTTGAACCATAATTAGGAACTTTATTTAAAAATAGTAACTTTAGTGTTCAGTCCATTACATTTGTCACCAAGATATTTTCATGAGACTCCCAACTGTTTTCTTATTGGAATTGTGAGCTAAAAATAGGCAGGATTTGTGCTGCTCTGGGCAGAGGCTGGTACCTCCGCGTCGGCTCTGGCTTCCCCCGCCGATGGGAAATGCGGCTGTTTCCCTCGCACCCGCATTGGGCTGGCTGGAGGGATCCAGCTGACGATGCCCAAATCGGGGCTGTGGTTTTCTGATAAAGCCACGTGGCCGTCAAGAATTCAAAACTGATTTCCCTGCAGACGGGGCTCACAAATGAGAGATCGGGGCTGCACCCGGGACCTATTTTCTTTTTTCACCCGTCTGTAAGAGACGTTTGTAATAATTCAACAAATACCTTTTAAAAACAAACAAACACTAACGAATGCAGGCTTGTTACTATTATTATGAGGGGTGCGATTTACCCTCTCAGCTCAGTTCTCATGAGCACTCCCTTTGTTGTGCATAATTGAAATCCCAGTGTAGATTGAGATAGAGTGACAATTACCATGGTTGTATTGTACGAAACGTTGTGCTTTTTTGAAACAAAACTCTGTAATTACCAGAATCTGTACAAGCGTTTGCTGCCTTTATACACCCAGGCACCACAGGGTGAATCAGGTTATAGAATCTGTGTTGAAGTAGCGTGTCTTTTAAATTCTGAACTGGTTCACGTTTATTCCTAACATCCGTACCCCAGAGCATCGTAACGGGTTAGTGCTGCACGTGCAGGAAGCTGAAATAGATTTTTGGAGAGCTGGACACGTATATGTCTGTGTAAATGGACGGCAGCTTCCCTGCACACGTGCTGCTTAGAAATCAGTACTTTGGTAGAGAAGTTGCTCTTTTCAGTTGTGATGTTGGCTGAAGGTAACTCGGCTGGTGCAGCTCCCACCGGTGAGAGGGGAAGCAGGTCTGAGGAGGAGGAGAGGAGGTGCTGAGCAGCGTGGGGCTCGGCTGGTTGGGCTTTTTCCTTTCTAAACGCTTGGTGTTTGGTGCCAAAATCAAGAAAGTCAGTGACCCGAATGTAAATTAGATCCGCCTTTTTTTTTTCTTCTTCTTTTCTCCTCCATTCTGTTGTCTTTAGGCAAAGAAACAGAAAATCAAAGATGTGCCGATAAATAGCAGGTCTCTCAAATGGAGGTGGGCTCATTCAAAGGAGGGAGTTTTTCCTTTTCTCATGAAAATGAAGGATATGCTTATCCGCAGGAGTACCCCTGAGCTCCCTTAAAGCCTGGCTTTAGCTGAAGCCTATCATCCTGGTGGCTGATCTTTGTTAATTGTCAGATCCGCTCGCTGGCAGTCTGTTCCATGGAATTCCTGCCGTGTGCCTTACCCAGTGCGTCCGAGGGTGTTCTGCAGGTGGGAGCTCAGGACCGGTGGGGGGGCGGGGGGACTGCACCACCGGGAGCTCTGTGGACTCCCCAGCATCACCCCAGCATGGGTTCAAGAGGCTGCAGAGATGTCCTGGGCTGGAAACTGTAGAAGAAACCAGAGAGTGGCTGTATCTGCTGGTTGCATATTATTAATTTATTATTAATTCCTATGCATTCTATCAGTTGCTGCACTTCTGTGCTCTTTTTTAGTGGTGCATCTAATAGTTTGCTGCCAAGTAGAGGAAGTGGAGTTAAAACGCGATTAAAAGCTGTGTTTCACATCTGTCCATAGTGGGTGAGCACCCTGGGGGTGTCAGCACTGTCAGAACCCGGCCCCTTTCTCCAGGAGCACGGAGCTTTCTCTGTGACTCCCCCGCCTGAGCCGAGCCCCTTCACCTTCCCTCTGCCGCCGGGCTCGGGGTGAGCCCCGATCCGGAAGCTCTAATTATAGTAATGCCCGACAAATGGAAATCCTGGAATTGTCTTCGGCACTCCTACACCGCCTGGTTCCTCCTCCAGGTACCGGAGCAGTAGGTGAGTGGGTGCAGGCCGGGTCCCCGTGGTCCCCGGTGCCCCCGTGTGAGCCAGGGCTGTGTGTCCCTTCGTGCTCCTCTGCAGCGGGGCATCGCAGGAGGGTCGTGGGGCTTGTGTCGGTGCAGAATACCAGGGCTGGGCGTTGGGCACAGCTTTGCAGGGGCGGCCAGAGCCCCGGCGGGTTCACAGCCCCACGGCGCGTGGTCAGACACCTTCTTACACCCCTTCTCCTCTTGCCCATCGCAGCAACCCTGCCCACGGTCTTGAGTGTCTGCTTTACTTCGGCTCTTCTCCTGAGACTGTTTGAATGTTCCTTTCGTGCAGAAGAGGAAAGTTTTAATCTGTTAATAAATAATTTAGGTTTAATGTTTCAGCCATTTAAAACGCAAACATGAGAGACTGCCCTCTGCAGACAAAGGGAGGGTCAAGATGCCTGTCCTCTGCTGGAATCTTGCGGCCTTGAGCCAGCCTGTAGGATTTGGAAGTTTCCTGGCACTTGAATGCACACCTTGGGCTCTTCAGTGGGGCTTCTCCTTCCCTGGGCTTCCCCGCTCTGCTGTCCCCCTGGGAGCGGGGGGCTGGAGCCCACCCACGTGTGATGCAAAAACGCATTGCTACTCATAGCTCAGGATACTTTCTTTTCAGTGCAATAAAACAAGAAAGCATGAAATAGCACATCTCTGGAGTTCCAGGGTTAATGCCTGCCGAGGTGGAACTCTTTTGTGTGTTGGGTCCACACTCCCGTGTCGCTGGAGCTGAGGGCACCCTTCTGTGCTTGCTTCACAACCCCAACGGCCAGAGTCCTCCTCCTGCCCCTGTCCCACCAGGAGCGGGGACAGGTGACGATTTGCAGGGAGTTTCACCCAGCCCCGAGCAGCACACCTGGGTGCAGCGGCTCTCCTCAGCCCGGTGGAGGGTGGGTTGTGGCTGGGGGAGAAGGATGGGGCTGGGGGAGAAGCCCCTGCCCTTGGCTCCGGGTGGTGTCACCACCGGGGGGGCAGGAGGGTGCTGAGGCCACAGGGACCGCACAGACATGTCCCCTCTAGAGCCACCTCAGTATCACAAACAACCCGTGAGTAAGCGAAGGCGGGGGGTCTGTATAAGATTTTCCTTTTAAGAGTAGCAAAAACGTAATCCAGGAGCAAACCCACGCCCGGTGACCCACAGCTCTGGGGACGTGTCACCTTCCTGGGGGCACCGGAGGCTGCGCCGCTGCAGGAGCGTGGTCACTCCTGTAACCGCTCTCCCACAGGACTTCTGTGGTCACCTTGATTGTTTGCCTTTGAATTCGGCTTCAGGCTTGATTTCTTGTGCTTTTATCTGCCTGAATGTAAGGTGTACCAGGGGGAGACAGGCACTCAGCTCCCACTCCTGGGCTCAGGTGTGTGGCACAAGAAGACGTGCGGGCAGGTGGCACGGCAGCAAGGACTGGGGTCACTGTGCTGCTCAAAATTAACAGATAAAGTAGCTACTGCAGCTCCCTGTCACTTGCTTGTTTTAAAATGATTTTTTTTTTTAAGTATGTCTGGTAATAAATTTCACGATCAAGCAAATGTTTTCAAGAAAAAAGAAGAATAACTTTATATTCCAACTCGCTGCAGAACAAGAGGTTGTGCCCTTTACAGGTGCCTTTAATCCCGGGTGGCAGGTTCTGTGCCTCCTCTTACAGGGGCCAGGAGTTTTTTTTCCCAAGTTGGAAAAAGAACATTTAAAAAATAAAAGAGGAGTGGGGGACATGTCCGCAAGAAGAGCAGGCACGGTGGTGCCAGGAGAGTGCGGGCAGAGGGTCCTGGGGAGACCCCAACTGTCGCAGCAAGAGTCGTGTGAGAAATGGAAGATATGAGTGTCCTTTGAGCAGGGTAACAGTCAAAATTACTGCCGGTTTGCAAAAGGGAATAGGCTTTTATTAACATTTTAAATTATTAACTTTTTTATTTCATTTATTAGTGATGTCACTAATTTTGTCAATTTTAAAATGTTATGTACGTGATGGTCTTATCAGCTGCAGGCAGTTCTGCTGATTGGGTGGCACTGGAGGGAGCTAAAGCCCGTGAGGACAAGGCTCATGCCAAGACTTTGTTACAGCACCATGAGAGAGTGTCCCCTTGGGCTCACCTGCTGGAACTCCTCAGAGCCACCTGCGGCAGGGGATGTGTCTGATGGAACGCACAGCTTGTTACCACCTTAAAAATGGCACGGGAAAGTGAAGTGCTGAATCAGCGTTCACTCACTGGCTGATTGCAATTCAGAGATGTTGGGGAGTTCTCAAACACATTTACATTCTGTAGATACACCCTTTAATTCCATTAGAATTATTCATATTGGGTTTTGCCTAAATGACTTGGGCAGCCTCCTCGGCCTAAGTTAGCAGAAAATAGTCAGATCTGCCTAAGCAGCTCCCTGTTGCACCTGATGAATGTAAGTAGAATTTGAAAAATGACTGGTTTCCCTCCAGGCTCAGCCCCCCTAGGGACGTTGGTTTCTCTGTACCTGAGCCTGGTGGCCGGTTCTGCTGGCCGCTGCGGGGTGCGCAGAGCCACGGGGGGTGCGGGGGGGCAGATCACACGGATGTCTTCTAGTGGGTAATATTGACAAATACTCTGAATAACATTTTTGACATGACATTCTGTTCCCACACGGATAATTTGGATGTAATTGAATGGGTTGATCAAGAGTCTGTGCTAAAAATAGGCCCTGTTCTCCCCCACTGAGTGCGGGAGTGGTTGCGGGGGGGGGACACGGGGTGCCGGGGTGTCCCACCGAGGCCGGGGGGAGGACGGAAGGACCCGCTCC
The DNA here is from genome assembly GCA_026546715.1 of Gallinago undulata. Classification (NCBI taxonomy): domain Eukaryota; kingdom Metazoa; phylum Chordata; class Aves; order Charadriiformes; family Scolopacidae; genus Gallinago; species Gallinago undulata. The sequence goes on from JAOTQQ010000005.1 coordinate 727,673, forward strand.
AGCCCCTGCAGAGCCGGGCACCCACGGGGAGCGAGAGGGGGAAGTTCTGAAAACCTCTTTTCCTCTGTTTTTCCTTATTTTAACGTCTCCTGGGCCAAAGCCTGCGTGGTTCCGGGGTCGGATCCGGGGGGGCTCTGCTGCACACGAGGGGAGAAGAAAGAGAAATGGATGTGACGAGAAAGCGGGGCTGTTGAGCGAGCCATGGAGGGACTTTTCTGCTTCTCCCCGAGAAGGGACCCGGCCCCCCCGCTCCCTCCTCCGGCCTCGGAGCTGCCTGGGCCTATTTTTATTTGTCGGGGCTGGCCCCGCTCCAGATGTGTCTCACAAGATTTGGTGCTGATGAGCTATTTATAGCGCTGTGGTTCCGTTGCCATGGCAACCGTGCTAGAGGCCAAGGCGGCTGGGAGCTATTTCTGGCCTGTGCTGTAATGTAAAACTGATTGGGAAAGTTGGTGCATCCTCGGAGCCAGCCCAGCTCGGGGGGAAGGGAGAGAGACAACCACAGCCCCTGGGAAGGGATTCTTGCCTTTTTCTCCCACCTTTGCCCCGTTTCTGGTGTGTGTGTGTGGGGGGGGGGGGATTCACGTCTGGCTGGAAGGTGCCCATGTCCCCAGGGTGGGGGGTTTAGCCCCGGGAACAGGGTCTGTGCTGGGGGCAGCACGGGCCGGGGGGCTCTGCCGGCGGCTGGGGGGCACGTCCCGGGGGCTGCGGGCGCTGCGGTTCGTTAGGCCCCCCCGGTCTGATAGCCGTGTCTCGTGTGCGCTCCGTGTTCCCCGCACCATATAAGGAGCTGTAACCTTGATTGCCACAAGCTGATTCCAGATCCATGGAGTCATACTTTGCAGCTTTCGCATGATTTGCTGCAAAAGGAGGCCCGTGGTGCCCCTCCGCCTCCCGGCGGCTGGAATGCGCCGCCGTCCCGGGGGCACACGGGCACCTTAACGGGCACTAATGAAACGCCCGCTCCAGGGGGGCTTCACGTCCTCCAGTCGGACGAGGAGATCGCAGCCATCGCCTCGCTTTCCATTGGAAATAAAAGATTTGCAGCTTCTTGGGGAAGTTTTCTAAAGAGTCGCTTTTTGGTTACCTCTGTTGGGGACTTAGGCTACGTTTTGAAGTCCATTTCCAGTATAAAACTGGTTTAATGGGGATCCCAGTGTCTGAGCACAGACACGCAGAGCTGCGTTACAGGAGTGCTGCCTGGGAGACGGTGTGACCGCAGGGGTTGGTACGGTGCTGTCCCCACGGCCCTGCCTCTAAAAGATTCCCCCCCCCCCCCTTTAATTTTCTTTGCAAACTAGTTAAAGTCATTGCAAAGGTTTTGATGGATTTCTTTTCTCTCTCCTTGTTTTAGTTTTGCTCAGGGGGGAAAAGAGCTGTGCCTTTCTGAATATTTTTAATCGTCGTGTTTGTGGCAGGTCTCTGGGAGTCCCGTCACAGTAAAAACCCCACTTCTGCAAATGATAGAAAATATCAGTAAAGACAAAACAAAGCAAGAAGTCTACTAATGTCCCAATTTCAATTTTTAACTTCATTTTGAGGCAAAGCCTGACAAGTTTGGTTTCAGGAACTGCCCGTGTTTGCAGGAGAACATAAACACCAGCGGATTGAACCTTTGCTTTTTTACATCTGCATCTTCCTGTGACTTTGCTGTTCTGCTGCCCACGCCAGAGAGAGGAGCCCAAATGTGGAAGAAGGGGGTCTGGCAGGGCTGGGTCTCCCCGTGGCCCGTCGGGGGGAGCGGTGCAGCTCAGAGAGAATTTATCCAGCAGCTCAGCCTTCAGACAGCTCTCGCCGAACAATGGAAAGGTTATGGCAAGGACTGGAAGGGGAATAAAGTGGAAGCGAAGCGTGATCTGTTCTGAGAAACAACAAATACACCCTTGTTTATCAACACTATTGGTGTTGGGTTGAATTTCAGCTTAAAACTGCTTGAGGGAGCCTTGGGATGGCATTGTCGTCCTGAGAGGGTATAGATAAAGAAATGAGAGTCTGCTGGGCATTTGCAGAGTTTGGTCTTTAGGAAGGTCAGTAAACAAACACTAATTTCTTTTTGTACACCAAAACCTGTATTGTAAAGATGGGTTATAGGTGCTCGGGGTAAAAATGACTTTAATTCTTAGTAAAATCTTGATAATTCTCTTAGTAATATTCTGGTTGATTCTCAGTAATATCTTGATAGAAACACATGGCTCAGAGGAAATGAAAATTCCCTTTCCACTGACTCGGGGGGCTCCGGGCAATGAAGGTGCTCCCCGTGTGCCCCCCAGAAGCGGGGTTAGCGTGGGGTGCGAGTCGGGGTGCGATGGAACGGCGGCAGGGCTGGAGGCAGCGGGAGCCGTGAGCGTGATTTACTGGCTGTAAAATACCTCCAGCTTCCAGGGGCCAGAACCCCCACAACCACGGGGCTCCAGCGCCGCTGCCGAGGGTGAGGAGCTGTAAACAAATGCTCCCTTCAGTTGGGGGTGAAATTTTGAATTCTCGATTTGCCGCGTCTTACTGACACTAAGGATGAGATTTTAGTGTGTCTCTCGGGAGAGATATTCCGTGTACAAGTTCAGGTTGTGCCTTGACAAACCCAAGTGACCTGGCGGCGAGGCTCCCCGCAGCGAGGAGTGCTGGGGGTCTGCCCCAGCCTGCAGACGAGGCTCTCCACAAACCAAACCCGTATTGTCTGGCAGCCGTTCCTCGGGTCACAAGGAGTAAAATTTGGTGTGTATCGAGGAGGCTGTCAGGAAATGCTGATTCCCCCCCCCTCCCCGGGGAAGTGGGGTTGTTTCTCGGGGGGTACAGGGAAGATTTAAGTGTTACCTGTTGGGTGGGAAAAAGGGCAGTTCCCGGGCTGGCAGCGGGGGTCCCTTCTGGAAACAACCCACGGGGGGGATAAAAACCTCGCTCTGGAGGAAAGAGCTCCAGCATAATGGGTTAACTGGCATGTATTTTCATCTGAAAACAGGGACATGTTTTTTTACATAATAGGCTTATTAAAACACTGGAGATAATTGGGGGTAGGTGTGTGATGTGATACGGGGTGCAGGCGCTGCAGGACGCTGCTGTGTCCCAGGGGAAGCCTGGCTCCTGAGCGCACCCCCAAAAACTAAAGGCAAAATTCTTTATAAAGATCTGGCCAAAACATTTCACCTGTGTTTTTCCTTCGACAAGCTGAAGAAAGGGACCCAAAAATCAAGCACATTTTTTATTTTAGATTGTTCAAAATTTTTATTAATACCTTTCAGTTTATTATCTCAGGGACCCATCTGCTGCTGCTGCTCCAGCGGCGCTGGCTGCAAAGGGCCTGAAGGCTTTAACGTGTCATGGCAGTGTCAGTGCTTTATAACGCAGGCAGAAGCTCCTTATACCAAGTGACAGCATTTTGCAGAGCAAGAACCGATGCTGTTCTTTAGTCGTGTCCAGGGTCTGGCCCGAGGTGAGACCTGGCAGCGACACGGGATGGATGAGTGGCTTTCTGGAAAAGAGCTTTCCCATGGAACGGCTGGGAAAATTTTACAGAAGAGAAAAACTGACTCTGTAACTTGGTGCAGGACTTGCTCGCAGCATAAAATTTGGTTTTGTGGTTTGTCAGTTTTATTTTAATTGTTTCCCCGAGGTCAGTTCCCTGTCTCCCCATGAAGCGATGGCTGACCCGCAGGGGGGGACAGCCCCGGCAGTGTTGGGGAGAGCATAACAAGAATTAAAAATAAAATTTAATGATGGTGATTTTTTTTTTTTATTTGAAATTGGGCTTTGTTCTCATCCGACTTGATTATTGGTTTAATTTACTAGGTAAATTATTTGGTTTTGACAGGGGTTGACCCGGAGTCTCTGAAGGTGGTGTATTGATCTCTGAGCTCTCCCGCTCCTGATTTCAGATGCATCGGGCCAGATCGAGTTTCTGCTGCTCTTTTCTCCTTACAGACAGTTATTTTTCACTTGAAAGAGTAATCCCCTTTCTTTATGTTTGAGCAAAAAATCAAACTGGTTTGTAAGGTTCTGAGGTTTCTGGAGCAGAGCTGTGGGAAGAGACCCGTGAGGGACCCTCCTTCTCCCTGAACGCGGGTGGGTTTGGGTCAGTCTCACAGATTCCCTTCTGAGGAGCCTTGTCACCAGTGTCAGATGTTACCGAGTGCTGGAGCCCGTCTGGGGCGGGGGGAGAAGAAATGTTGATCCCATTCGGGCTTGTTTTACCTGGCATGGACGCGGCTGCTGGAATCCGTCTGGTGCGGTGCTGCTGCCGCTCCGCTGCCGGCTGTTTTTCAAGGAAATCATGGGCCTAAAAATAGTCTGCATAAACAACAGTAAGAGATCTGTACTTTCAGTTCCAGGTTTTAGCAATATCTTGTTGTTATTTTCTAATTGTCAGTTTCCAAAATCCATTAAGCTGATTAGCGGAGTGTTTAAAAACAGAACAAAACAAAAAGCAAAAGCAAAACCCGCCTCCTGCCGAGCCCGGAGGGAGGTTGTGGGGCGTGAGTGGGGCTGGGGCTGGGGCTGGGTCCTCCCCAGCTTCACCCGCCTGTCACCGGGCGATTTCCAAGCATCCTCCAACTTGTGAAACGGCCACACGGTTCTGAAGCCGTGGTCTTGGGGGAGGGTGTCACGTGGAAACGCTCGGGGTAGTTGGAATTCGTGATCGTTGGACGTATTTAACATCCTCTGGGCACTCAACAAAGAGCTTTGCTGCTTTTCCTTTGGATTTAAAAACATATAAATAAAACAGCTTCACAACCTGGAAGAGACAAGGAAAAAATCCAGTTTGCAAGTTGCAGAGCACAGTCTGTCGCTGACTTTATCCTTGTCCGTCCATCTCCAGGTCCCTGTTGGGGATGGGAATGGTTCTCCACGCTCTGTCTCCTGTTTTTAGGAGCATGCTTGCTCAGATACGTTTTGATGTGTTTAAAATTCCATCACTGAGACTGAACAAAAATCACCTTTAATTTTTCTCTGAATTGAACCGGTCATCTCCTTCCTGGTGCAGAGGGCACTAGGAGGAGCCACTGTTAAAATGTAATTACTTTTCCTGCTGCCCCGCTCCTCCTCAGCCCCTGAGGGTCGGTGGGACCGAGGGCTGGGACCCTCCCGGGGGTCGGCTCCGGTTTGTGAATCTGGGACCCAGCTTTTCCCCTTTTCCCCCTTTCGGTTGCTGCCTGTGCCCAGTTAGTGCTCAGCAGGGGAGGGAACAGGACGCTCCCTAAAGGAAAGAGTTAAGGCCCGGGAATTTAAAGGGAAACTGTGTCTGTTGGTGTGGAGGCTGTGATTGATGTGAAGGTTCTGGGTAGAGCTGCAGAAGTGTTGCTGCTGTCCCAATAATGAGCACTAATGACAATAAAGGCAGCGCTGGCACCCGAGGGCAGCCCCGGGGGGGCCCAGCACCCCGACAGGCAGGGAACACATCGGGGCCTCTGCTCGTGGCGTTGAAGGGAAGGATAATTAGAAGGTTACAGTTAAGTGGTTAAAAAGATTTTAAAGACCCCAGGATGGCCTCGTTAGGCATTACCTAATGAATTGGGATAAAATCTGTCTTTTTATACTTCTTTTTGGCGTACTGCTGCTCCTCTAGAAAGTAGACTGAAAAACTGGTACCAACAATTGACAGAAATATCAGTATTCCCTCTCGTTAACTGAACTTGTCATGAACTGGGTCTGGGGATTTCGTTTATTTAAATGAATTATGGGGGTGATCAACTTTTAAAAATACTCGCCTTACTTACAGGAAAATGACATGTAGGGTATTCATCTGAATTCCCTACACAATGCATTGTACCGTTTATCTGAATAAATGACCTAAACTGGAGGGGGGGTGGAAGGAGCTGAGGGACCGGGAATGAGCCCGGGGGTCTGGCTCTCTGCGGGGAGCTGCTGGAGATGTGGGTCCTCATCCCGCAGAGCACGGGAATGAGCAGGAGCACGTGGAAATCCACCAAAACACCGAGGCCTTGGGTGGCTGCTGGAACTGGAGAACAAGAAGTCACACTTTGTCTTTCCTTTCCCCAGTTTTCTAGACAAGATTGACATCGTCAAACAAAACGAGTACACGCCGTCTGACCAGGTAAGCACAGCTTCGTTAAGAGATTACAGTTTATCTCTGCATCTTTGAGGATAACTCTCTCCCACAACTGCCATCTGTGAGACTAATTCAGGTATTACCACGTACTGTAGTTATTCAAAATTCCAGGAAAAATCACTTTATCACTTGAAATAAGATGATGTTCACCCATGTAAACGTACTGTGAAATGAAGTGGCTCCCACTAGAAACCAGATTTTGTAAAAATAACCCTGTTAGAAGATTCTTCTTTTTGATCAGGATGGGAATTGTAGGTTTTATTTTGTTAGAGTTAATCAGAAGATCTTTTTAGGACCAAATCCCTAATCCAAAATCACATGTATATTCCTAACTTCCTGGCCATAAAGAATGCAGTTAAACATCTGGTGTGCTTCTGTAGGTAAATAACCAAAAGACGTATTGATGTCCCTAAACTTTGGCAGACAGTGTTGATGGGAGAGGACAGTTTGTGTCTCTAAAGTTGTTCAAGTATAAATTAATCATTCATGCTTTTAAAAATCTGAAGGTTTTTTGTAAGTGAGGATTTTTATCACTGAAATCATTCTATTTTGAAGAAACAAAATACTAAAAATACAGATTATTATATTTGAAATTTAGAGGAAGTAATTTTCAGATATGAAACTTCAAACAGGAATGAGTTTTATATTGGGGGCTCAGGGTGTCAGGAGGGACTTTAACTTGCATTTCCTTGGTGTATGGTACTAAGTGTAGTGCTTACAGTTTACTTCTTGTAGCTACTGAAGTGAGGTGAGCATTTAGGGAGCTCCTTCAGTGAAATAGTTACATCCTTTGCCTCTGCGGGTGACGGTAAGTGCTCACGGTTCCGGGGACCACTGGCTGCCCCAGGGCCCTGTTGAGTTTATCCTCTGGGATGTTCCAGCTTTCTCCTAAAAGAGCCCCTGAGTGCCATAATCAAATCACTTCCCTTTTTTTTTTCCCCTTAAGGTGGGTGACTGGGTGACTGCTTTTTTCTCTTTTTTTTTTTCCTTTAACGTCATACCTGTATTGATTTCCAGAGACACAGAGCTCCAGAGTCCAGTTCTCCAAATTTCCGTCTCTCTGCTGGGACATTCAAAATTTCAAACTGTCTCCAGCATGAGTTAGAGCAATGTTTAGATACATCTTTTGATACGAGTATTGATAATAGCCAGACAACAATAATTTACTGTCAGAAAAGTGATGTTAAAGTGTAGCCGTTGCGTTTAATGATTGAACAGCCTGGTGTAACCTTTGGGTTCTGTTGGGTTTGGCTTTGGGTGAGCAGTTTGGTACCTGGTGGTGAGAGCAGAGCTGCTGTCGGGCAGAGGGCTGTCCTGTCGGGCTGTTCTGCTCACGCGGTGGTGCCTCTGCCAGTTACCATTTGTCTGCTGCTCAGACACAGGGTGAAGAACACGGGAGCTTCAAGCCCTAAATTGTAGGGGCTGCAGTTAAATTCCGGGGGGTGGTGTGTGCCCTCTGAGCAGCCCCCCCGCTGAGGGCCGGAGGGTGCTGCTGGCCCTCGCCAGGGCTCCCATCGGGTTTTGTGGCGCTCACAGCTTCCCATTGCCATTTCGGTCTCTACAGCAGATTGATCTTTGAAAAGCCCCATTCTTGTAGGATTTCAGTGGTTGGACTGCCAGGCCTTTGAAGGAAAAAATGGAAAGTTTTGAGACTTAGACACTTGTTTTGGTGGCCGAGCGCCGAGGGGCTGGGGCTCCCTGGGATGGTTCAGAGACCCCCGTGACTCACCTCGGCTGGAACTGGCCCCTGTGCCCGGCCCTTACAGCCCCTGGGCAATGTGTATGTGAACTGCTGAGCACGCCCACACGTGTGCACGCTTGTTCACGCGTGTTCACCACCAGAGCTGTGGCTGCACCCCCACAGGGCCCGTCCCTGTCTCTGCCAGCGCGGGGTAAAGGGGTATTTCTGCCGCTGGGTACAAGGAGAATTGTGCAGTATCTGTGTAACCCATCACTTTCCCTTTCTGCTCCAGGATCTTCTCAGATGCAGAGTTTTGACATCAGGAATTTTTGAAACCAAGTTTCAGGTGGATAAAGTAAATTTTCAGTAAGTATCCTTATTTTTTCCCTTTTTTTAAATAAAATAGAATGCTGAGTTTTAGTCTGGTCTTGTTGACTTTAGATCTGTGATACTTGTTTCTGCAAATGACTTCTTGTGGGATCCTTTTTAATGTCGTTGTGTCTAAGGGTGACAGTGACTGCAGTGTGCATACGCCACAATTTGTACCTTCAGGTGTTGGTGAAAGCAAAGGCAGTTTGTGATGAGAGCTGTGTGTGCGGGTGTTGGTGATACTTGTTTGGGTTCTCATAAACCTCCATTCCTTTTAGCTTCTATGACGTGAAAGTCCTAAAATTTTGTGCATTTTCTGTTTGCATTTGGGGGAAGAAAAGCCCAAACACAAAATGTGTTCTGACTCAATTTATGTTTTTTTTCCTTAGTATGTTTGATGTTGGAGGGCAGCGAGATGAACGCCGAAAATGGATCCAGTGTTTTAATGGTACGATTGGGAATTTATGTTTGTTTTATAAAATAGTTCTCTGCACGATTTGGGTTTTTTTTTTGGGGGGGGGGGGGAGAGAATCCTGGATGTTTCTTGTGAAGCGTGGTGTTAACCAGGGGGTATTTCTTGGTTTAGATGTGACTGCGATCATATTTGTGGTGGCGAGCAGTAGCTACAACATGGTTATACGAGAGGACAACCAGACCAATCGGCTCCAAGAAGCACTAAACCTCTTCAAGAGTATCTGGAACAACAGGTCTGTGGGGGCAGTGTCACCATTGTATCACGTTAATTAGTGATGCCAGCCTGTACCATAGTCAGGACTCGGGCACTGGCCAGGAGAGAGGTCCTTTTCTTCATGGCAGCTCATTCGGTGCCCTGGCTTAGATGTGGACTGGAGCGGTGCTGGGGACACACCAGTGACACACCAGTGACACACCAAAGCACCACCCCCAGGGTGTACGCCCGGAATCACAGCAGCCAGGTGTACACGGGCCCTCTCCGGATTGCTGGTGTGCCCTGGGACCTGATCCCACCTTTCCCTTCCCCTTCTCTGCAGGTGGCTACGGACCATTTCAGTAATTCTTTTCCTGAATAAACAAGATTTGCTAGCAGAGAAAGTTTTGGCAGGGAAATCTAAAATTGAAGACTACTTTCCAGAATTTGCTCGCTACACTACACCAGATGATGGTAAGATTTCTAAGTTTTATTGGCATTTTCTCATTTCCTTGTTAAATCACATTTGTAATGGTTTTGGTAATTTCAGCTGAGACTTGAAAACTCTTGGGTAGATGTGATGTTCACTGTCTTTCAGCCAAACCTGATGTTAAATGTTAGGTATTAATAATGAGAGAATCCTGTCCTTTGTACATTTAATATATTAATAATTCAGTCCCGCTAAAGCCCTGTGCCTTTGCTGGCATAGCCCCCGTGCAGTCACAAACACCCCCCGGCCGTTCCTGGGGTCACTTCTCTCCTGGCAAACGCCCGGTGCCGTGGGCACCGCGATATCCCTTTGTTCTGAATCCTTGCTGGTTTAAATAAATAATAGGTTACGGTTTGGTTTATCTCACGGGCGGTTTTGCAAAGTGTGTGAGCAGAAACAGAAGTTATGATTTTAGGCGCTATCACCAAAACCATCTGTTCTAATGAGATACTTATTTTATTATTAACCAGCAACACCAGAGCCTGGTGAGGATCCCAGAGTTACAAGGGCCAAGTATTTTATTAGAGACGAGTTTCTTGTAAGTATTTCCTTTCTTTCAGTATTTCTTTTGTGGCTCTTCTCAAATACAAGCTCTTACGCACCTTCTGCTGCTGCAAAACGTTGTCACTTTTTGTGCTGTTGACATTTCCCATCCACGCTGCATAAACCACTCCTCTGCTCAAAGCTCCACTGCTGTTTGTTGGCGGCTCTTGGGGTGTTTGTTTGTTGACACAGTACACAACTAAATAGGGAAAGAGTTGGTAAGAGTTGAGAAACCTCCAATAGAATGATGAGAACTGCTGTTATTAATGGGGCCAGATTTTTATTCCATGCATTATTTGTAAAGATAAAGACTAATCAAAAGATGCATCGTCTGTAAAATATTAACGTTCTTTACGTATTATCTTTCCCATTACTGGTCAGCTGAAGCTATAATAGATTTTTTTTTTTCAAATACTAGTGCAGTTACCTGCATTGCTCATTTTACAATGGAGCAAAGGGAGGGTTTGTGGAGGTGCAGAGCAGGGATCAGGCCACGTCCGAGGAGCCAAAATCCCACTTTCTTCCTGGCCAAACCGACCAGGAGTCGGGTGACTGAATTCACCAAAACTGCCTATAAATAACAGCGCTTCCCTGAGCTCCCCTTCAGCTCTGACACTCCCCGGTATCCAGTCACCATCTCACTGCAGAATTCTCATCATTTTTAACGTTATGGTTCAGGTGAGAGTGCAAAACTGGGCATTTTGCCGCTTCAGCACAGCTCACACTAACGTGGCTTTACCTTGGTGCATCTGAGCTTCGAGAGCAAGTGTCCTTCCCCCCGGTCGGTTCGTTCTAACCCCCTGTCTCTCGCCTCACGCAGAGAATCAGCACAGCGAGCGGCGACGGACGGCACTACTGCTACCCCCACTTCACCTGCGCGGTGGACACGGAGAACATCCGGAGGGTTTTCAATGACTGTCGGGACATTATTCAGCGCATGCACCTTCGCCAATACGAGTTGTTGTGATGGAGAGCACTTTTTTCTGTGTTTTGGACTCCTTATTATTCCTTATTAAAAGAAAGAAAGAAGCCACCCTTGCCCACACAGGGTGGCTAAGAACTGTTTGAATCTCCCATTGATTTGCACCCCTCAACTTTTTCTCCTTGCTGGACAATAGCAGCACTTCTAAGCTTGCTTCTGTACCCCTCGGACAGTGTGAGATGGCCCCTAACACTTAAAAGGCCGTTTCCGTGAGGATTCCCTAACACTGTTATTAACAACAAAGAGAAAAAAAAAAAAGAAAAAAAAAAAGAAATAAAAACTAATTAATTAAAAGCCCTGAATGTGGAGCACCTGAAAGAATTGGGGATAACAAATTAAAACGTAAAACAAAAATTGGGGAGAGAAACCTGTAGGTAATTTAGCGCTGCCGTGGGCGTAGTCTCTAACCCCTGATGTCCACTCTGTGTCACTCGCTGCGTCAGAGCAAAGAAGGTGCCGAGTCACAGCCCGAGCTCGAAGACAGACCCCGGGGTTCAGTTCTCTGACTGTAAGGAGGCTTTGAGCGGAAATACTGACAATTCTCCAGCAGAGCCAGAGCGCGCAGACAGCGCCCGCAGCCCGTCGGTCGTGGTGGTCTAAGGACGACCGTGGACGCTGGTGAGCGGCGCCGCCTCCGGGCTGGGGTGGCGAGTTCCCACACACTGTTCTCAGTTGTCACTGACGATCCCGTCTGCTAGAAACCATCACCTGGACCGTGCTCCTCACAGTCCGGCCCTTCCTCCTCCTCCTCCTCCTCCTCCTCTTCTTCTTCTTCCTCCCTCCCCTCATTTTTTATTTTACTGCTGGATTATTATTCTTGTACAGACTGTAAAATGTATTATTTTGTACAACTTTATTGAAAAGAAATAACTTGTAGAAGATCTTTGTGCCTTGATTATGGCTGTACCTGTACAATGAGCTAAGATGTAAGTATGTTTGATTGCGCTGTACAGCTTTGTCAACCCTATCTGCAGCATTAGCTCAAGGTAGGGAAAATCTATCTGTAGTTTAGTTTTTCTGGTTTATAAAAGAAGGAAAAATACTGTTTAGTAAAAAAAAAAAATGAAAAAAAAAAGAAAAAAAAAGAGAAAAAAGTACAAATTGTGCAAACTTAACCACTTTAAAAGTGAGGTCTTCAACAAGTGACCAGATGTTGCAGCATCGTGCTTTTTAATTTTTAGCTTTAATTCATTTAAATCTCTATCCAAATGCAAAAACATGGCTTGTTTCTACATAAACCAAATTTTGCTACAAATTATAAATGTTAGTCTTTGGTCATTCATAGTCCTTTTTGCTGAAGCCAGAGCAGAGCGGTAGCGGACAGGCAGGGCACGGTGCCGTGGGTGACCGGGTCCCCGTCCCCGCGGGGGCACACGGCGTGCTCTGCCCTCGGATTCGGCCACTCAACTCCAGTCCCAAATGACCTTTTTATTTCTCTTTTAATAAAGAGATACTTTAGAACCTTTTTGTTTTATATTAACTATATAAGTAGCTTAAAGTGAAGATGTGTGGATTTTTCTTAAACTTGAATAATTTATGCAAATTATATGCTTAGAACAACATGTGGTACAGTAAAAAGAAAAAGAGCAAAAATCACTGTAGCAATAAGAGAGCATGTAATTTTAGTAACTACTACACTGCTTTATATTTTATACCTAGGTGTTTTATGTCTCTGTGAGCGTGTTACTTTTTCATGTGTCTAAACCTACGTGTACAATTTGTACAGTCAGAAATTACAGCTGTAACAGCCCCCCTAGAACAGTGTTAGCGAGATCGTCAGCGCCCGCTCCCCTCACCCACCCCGGAGCTGCTCCGCAGCCGCCTGCACCAGGGAAGAGACAAAAACCAGGCGCCAGCCCCTCGCCCGCCGGGAGCTCTCTCTTTTGGGAAGATCCCGGCCCGAGCCCAGCCAGGGACGGTGGTGGCCCGTGGCGGTGGCCCGTGGTGGCGGTGGCCGTGCAGCGAGATTGGCTTCGGGCATCCCACGCCTTTTGCACAGCCAGAACCGCAGCTCTTCGGGGCTGGGATTTTTCATTGCTTCTGTGGCTGAACTTTTAAACGACAATTAATCGCCTCCTCCATTTTTACCTAATGAGCGGGGACTTGATGGAGTTACCGTCCCATCTCCCTAAATTCAAAATTACTGGTGATCTTACAGAAGACACTAAATCGGCTGAAAATTGTAGCTGCGGCTGCTACTCACCTTTTTAAAATGATCTCTCCTGTTGCAGGTCTAGAAAGTGGCCACTTGAACTCAGTAGAGCTGTAGGAGAACAGGACCGACAAGATGCCCTCCGGGTTCAGAATGTATCCAGTGCCTGTGGGTCACGGCTGGGCTTTCCTCCAGGCAGGAAAGGGACACGTCCTAGGAAGGAAATTCGTTGTGAGCCTTAATTTTAGTTACAGGAGCCAAAATCTTTAATTTAGTGCCAACCCCTGTGTCTCTAAGCCCGGGAGGAGTCGGTGTGAGCACCAGCCCCTACGTGGGGAAACCCGTGGCGGTGTGAGGAATGTAACCTCTCAGCCGAGAGAAACAAAGCACCTCCAGTAACAAAATCAAAACCAATAAGCTTCTTCCTCTGCTAACGAGAAGGGTCCGTGTGACAGAGCTCTGTTCGACAGCAGCAGCTGCTGAAACCCAAAGCTTTACATGAACAGAAATGTTCAGGGGATGATGCTTTTTTTTTTCCCTAAAGTGAGGAAAAGGCAGTTGTTTTGGATGTGGTTGAGTTGCACAGGACGGAGTGTGTGTGTCTTAACGTCTCAGTATTGCCTTCCTTAGTCTCTATTAGTCCTTGCGGTTTGGTGGCCTGGGAAATGCAAGTCTTATTTTTAACAGCTTTTTTTTTTTTTTTTTTAAATACAAAACCATAAAGCTTTAATGCTTGCTATTTAATAAGTAACTGTGTTTTCTTCTGTCTCTAATTTAGTGGCCATAATTTGCAGTTAATTGAACCATTCCAACCTAATGCTTACCCATATTTCCTAGTTTCGTTTTATTTATTTATTTGAACTTCTTGTTTTCATGATTGAGGACTTTTCACTTCTGTCTCCTTCATCTGTTCGGAAACTTTTGACCTTACAGCCAAAACTTAACTCATTCTACTCAGTATTCGTGGTGATGCTGAAGTGTAAGATACCTGCAAATGTAAACACTACCACTTTGATTAATAAAAGCAAATCCAGTGTTTTAGGGCACGTCTGCATCGCTGCAGTGGAGGTTGTGTCAGTATTTCCATCGGAACCCGTGGCACCAACTTGCCCGAAGCGAAACCTTTGCCGTACGAGGCTGCTTCTGCTCAAGCGTCATCCGGTGGGTTGGATTTTAAACACTTTCCAACACAAACTCTTGGTTCCGTTTTAAGTTTTACAACTGTTTTGTTGGCTGGGGGTTGGTTTTAAAAAAACAAAAACACATAAAAACCAAAACCAACAAACAAACCTGGTTCGAGATTGGTTTTGGCACTTGGTAACTCAGAAATGGTTTTGATTTTCAAACATAACCTTTGGCAAGCCAGTAACTACAATATGGTCTGATCACTTTGGGTATTTTGTAAAAATAATAATAAATTGTAGAGATGTTGTGGTTTCAAAATCAGCTCCTGGTGCATTTGCAGTAACTTATTTCAGCCCGAGATCTTGAAGGAACCTGTACATCAGTCAGTGGAGGTTCAACAGCTGTGAGAGGCAGCAGAACAGCAGAAGCTCCCCCAGGGGCTATTGATACCGTGGAGAGGTGAATCCGGACCCAGCGAAGGTTCGGCTGCTCCAGGAGCACCGAGTCCTGCTCCCTGAGGGGCTGGTGCAGCCGCCGATGCCCCGGTGGACGAGGGATGTCGGAGGCAGGAGCCCTGAGGGCTGAGCTGCGTTTCTCCAAAGGCTACTCTGGATGGTGGCCTGAAGGACAGGGTTTCACCTGGAGCGAGTCCCTGTCTCCAGGGGGACTGGAGGTAACTCCCTTCCAGCGTGTTTCATGGAACTGGTACCTGCAAGGTCTTTTACCAGCGGATCTATGCACAGAGATATTCATGTGCATCACGTTAGAATCTGCGCACCGGGTAATTAGTCGTGGCGCAATGTTCCTGTAAATGATGCAGGATGTTCTGTTGTACCCTATTTTCCAATGTTGAAAATTATGTACCAGGAAAACCAAAAGATACAAAGGTGATCCCATGGGAAATGGCCCGTGGATCTGGAGACAGCCCCCGGGGCAGCCGGGCACCCACCAGTGCCGTAGTGACAGACTGGTGGTGACTGGTGCTGTGCAAAGGTCCCAGATTGATCAAGTTGGTACAAGTTATAAAATTCGGCCACTTGTTCTGGGGGAGAGCCATTTCTTTTCTGTCCCCAGCTGTATCTAATGTGTGTTTCTAATGAAGCTGGCACTCACAGGGCCTCTCCCGTGGGGGCAGATGATAAAATTCCCAGTGACTGTAAGAAGCAGGATGGGTGCTGCCAGTGGGAGTCTTGTCCCCAGCACCCACTGCGTTTGTAGAACAGTAAAAATACCTGCAAGCAAACACCCGTTTGCAGCCCAAACTCAAACTGTGCTGAAAACTCATCCACTGGGAAAGTCTCTCTGTTCTATGACAGACTTTGGAGTGTCTTTGTACATAAGCTGCAAAGGGGATTTCTGCAGCTCCGCTGGAGAGAGCCGTTACCCTGAGAAATCCCTGGTGACTGACAAGACAGAAATCCCAAGACTGAACCTCTTCCAGTCCCGGCCAGAACCAGTCGGATGAAATCCCACAAGGGGCTGTGTTTGGGTTCCTGGGCAGGAAAACTGGGTTGGAGCGTGTCGCTGTATCACAGAGATGGTAAAACCTCAGCCGTGAGGATGGGCTTCATGATTAATTGTCTTCAACCCTGATTCTCAGCTTATTAAAAGTTAAAACTGCTTTTTTTCCACTTGGAAAAGCAGCTTGGGAAGAGCTGGGGAGGTAAACTAGTCTCTCACCACATTGAATGTAAAAATAATAAGGTGGGGTGGTTCTCTAACTTCTGGGTCCTGTAAACTTAGCCGGGTTCTGTGTGAAAAATAAAGAGTTCTCTAGGCTAACGACAGCCAGTGCTCACCGATGCCTCTGCAACAAGGGGCAACTGACCGTGTGTCATAGAAAAGCTTATTTTTAAGAAAACAAAAAAAAAAACACCAAACCAGAATTTACAGATTTTCCTATTTTTTTTCACTTAGGAAGTCTGTGTCAAAAAATCTCTATATTACAGGACAGAATAAAGCCTTTAAACATTGTCCCAAATACAGAGAGAATGATAAATTTTTTGAAGAAGATGCTGACATGAGGGGGTTTTATGTACCATAAGGCGCTTTCTAAGGCTGGGGGACCAGCAGACAAATGTAAGCAAATTCAAAATTAAAATGTGAATGTATCTCTTCACTTTTACTTACCCAGTTGTTTTATTAACTGAGTTGGCTAATAATTTTTTTTCAGTATACTACTACTCAATTTTGGAGAAAGAACAAGCTTAGGAGAGAGGCAGAATGTTGGGAATTCTCTCAGTGCTATCATTCTGTTACACAAACCGATGGTTTTAGGTTGTGAATTTTATGGGAATTATTAATAGTGAAGTAGTGTT
Organism: Gallinago undulata; assembly: GCA_026546715.1. Taxonomy (NCBI): domain Eukaryota; kingdom Metazoa; phylum Chordata; class Aves; order Charadriiformes; family Scolopacidae; genus Gallinago; species Gallinago undulata. The sequence goes on from JAOTQQ010000005.1 coordinate 744,061, forward strand.
GCTATAGGCCAGAACCCTTTTCTCAAGGATATTCCCATTGGCCTCCAGCCTCAGCCTGTCCTTCCCTCCCAGCTCTTCCCTCAGAAGAAATGGCCAGTGCTTCCATAGGCGCTGAAACGTCCCCTTACCGTCATCCCGGCTGCCGGCAACGGAGCGACAGTCTGGGACGGGTGGAGAATGTGTCCGCTGTGCCTCGGCCTTGATCCGTGCCTTTTGTTCTGGAAAGGTCTCTTTTCCTTGCTGTTGACAGACCAAAGAGAATATTATCCTGGGTTCACAAAAGAGTTGAAGAAATGTTTCCAAAAGGGTTGCTTGACCGCCGTAGGGCAGCATATGCCATCAGCACTCCTGCTCTGCTGCCGTTCGGGTGGTGGCGTGTGTTTTCTACAGTGACATTTAAGTGCAGGGATCACTTCATCCAGCGCAGTGGCCACGCTTGAACAACCGTGTCTCTTGAACGTTCTACAGCAGCTTATTTCTGAACAGGGTTTCCTGGCCGTTCCTACCAAGCGATTTCATGGACTGCAGGGAAAACGATGTCACTCCTTTTTATTATTTTTCAGTTAGAAACTGGATGAGGATAAAGGACCTTTTAAATACTTAATCAGTGATGCTCTTGGCTGCCCTCCAAACCCCAGAACACACCCTCGCCCTCCCCGTTCTCACAGTTAAACTCTTACACAACTGAAGAAGGGGAGTCCGTCTGACGAGACAAAGGGGCACTGTCTCTCTCCCGTGGTTTCCATTTTGGTAGTCTTGTCTCCTTGCCTAAGGTCAGACTGTACCATCAGGTGTCACTTTACAGTATCCCCTCTTTGTCTGTAACTCCCCAGACCCTCCCTTCGCCAGCCCCCCTGCTCACCAACCCCTCGGGACCCCTGGAAGGGCTGTCCCCAGGTGGGCACTGCCACCGCCGTGGGCATCCATCCCTCCATCCCTCTCTCCCTCCATCCCTCCTTCCCTCCATCCATCCTCCTACGGGGCAAACCCCGGGGCTCCCACAGCACAGGGCTCTGCCACCCAGAAATGAAACCAGCAACTGCAGCACCAGTACTGTCATTTATAGGGACTACCCTTGGTTTATTAAGACTTTTTTAGATCAAAGACTTCAGGGTTTTGTCTTAGGCTAAAAAGTAACTGCCAAAAAATTTATTTGCAATGAGAAAAGGGGGAAGTGTTATTTAGTGTGACTCTCCAGCAAGTTCTGGGTACTGAGTTACACCAATGCTGGTCCTAAAACTTTACCAATAGATTCTGGTCCTAAAAATCCTACCACTTCCATTCCACCAAAGTTATCTTCTCCATTCTTTTTTTCTCCTACTTGATGGTGATTTTTTTTAACGTTACGATAACATTTGATCACTCCTACCCCCTTGTTGCCGCCCCGTGCCCTCCCCAGGCCCCGGTGTGCGGAGCCGCCCTGACACAGCCAGGGGCGACGCTTCCATCTTCCCTCTGCCCCCGCGGCCCCATCCCCGCACCGCCGCCCCGGGGCCCCCCGGGAGCCTTTGCGGGGTGCGGGACTTCTGGCTTCTCTCCCCCCGCAGCCCGTGCGGGCTCTGTCTCGGCTGGCGGGGCCGAACCGCCGCGGGCAGCTCTCCGGTCTCCCTATTCCGTTTTCATCTGCCGCCGCTCGTCTGCGGCCGGTTCTCGCCACCCCTCACCAGGCGCCGGCCTCCCCCGCCGAGGCGTGAGGTAACGGCCGCCCGTCAGCGCGGCCCGGGGCGGACTCGGCCTGGGCCCGGAGACTCCCCGCCGTCCCCGGCGGCTGAGGGAACAGGGGTTCCCGCTCCGAGCGCCGCCGTGATCCCCCTCCTCGGCCCGGCCCGGCGGAGGCCTCCACCGCCTCCGGCTGCCGGCGGCCGCCATTACGCGCCGCTCCGCCCTGCTTCCGGCCGCCGCGTCCCCGGGGCGGGGCGGGAGGAGCCATGGAGGACGCCGATTACTTCGAGGGCAGCGCGGCGGAGTGGGGCAACGAGGCGGACGGAGGGGCGGTGAGCGGCAGCCCGGCGGCGGGCCCGGGGCGGCCCGTGAGGGGAGCCCCCGGAGCGGAGCGCTCTGCCGAGGGACGCCGCCTGCCCCCGGGGGAGCGCCCGGGCCCTCTCGGCCGCGCGGGCGGGGCCGCCGCAGCGGGGCTCCGGGCTGGGCCGAGGGCGCGGGGGCGGCGGGCGGGGAAGCCGGCCCTGCGGCGGGGCCTGGAGCCGGGGCGGGTCAGGGAGGAGGAGGAGGAGGAGGGCAGCGGCGGGTCGCGATCGTGCGGGTCGGTGGGTGCGGGGAGCTGCGGTGTGTGGGTGTGGGGGGACGGGAAGAGCCGGAACAGGGATGGGGGCTGGCTGACCGGGCTGTGCGTGCGATAGCAAGACGACGAAGATGGAGAGGGAGAGGACGATGCTGAGGTGCAGCAAGAATGCCTCAAGAAATTTTCCACCCCAGACTATATAATGGAGCCGTCTATATTCAACACGCTGAAGAGGTGGGTGTGATGCCCTGTGTGTCGCGATGCGTGTTACATGCTGCTGTGCCTGTTGCACAGACAGGGCCTGTAGCACCAGGACAAGGGGCAATAGTTTTCCTGTAAAGGAGGGAGGATTTAGACTAGATATACGTAAGAATTTTGTTACAGTGAGGGTGGTGAGAGCCTGGCCCAGGTTGCCCCAAGAAGCTGTGGCTGCCCCATCCCTGGAGGGGTTCAAGGGCAGGTTGGAGGGGGCTTGGAGCAGCCTGGGCTGGTGGGAGGTGTCCCTGCCAGGGCGGGGGGTGGCACTGGGCAGGCTTTAAGGTCCCTTCAACCCAAACCAGTCTGTCATTTTATCGGGTGTTATTGCTTTGTATGGAAGTGGGGGGGAACATCAATAAATGATGCAATTGTATGATTGTTTTCCCTTTGGCAGTCATTTGGTTTTGGTTGGGTTTTTGTTTTTGTTTTTAATATGAATTTCAAATAGTTCTTTTCCAATCCTTTAATCAGATATTTCCAAGCAGGAGGTTCTCCAGAGAATGTTATCCAGCTCCTCTCTGAAAACTACACTGCAGTGGCACAGACTGTAAATCTGCTGGCAGAGTGGCTCATTCAAACAGGTACGAAAAAGTGATAAAATGTAATTTGGGTCTATAGTCTTTCTTTTGTCAGAAATATCTGAATTGGTGATGAATTTGATCGTACTCAGGAAATGGATCATCATAAAGCTGTCATCCTGTATTTGTATGTGACTAAATTCTTTAAAATAATCCATTTATTCTGCTCAGAGAATGAGTGATCTACTGATAAACACTTTATAACACCCACAAACTATATTATAAAGGATAATAATAAAAGGTGTTGTTTTGTTTCATGCATAAGGGCAAGTGTACTGTTATGTAAATGGCGTTAGCAATAACTGATGTTTTGTTATAGTATTATATAATTAATACTGAAAAACCAAATACCATACTACGGGTCACTGTTCCCTTTCAGTGGAGCAGTGGTTAGATGAAGATTCTCATGGGCGCCTGTATTCTCTGAGACCAGAATTCCGTATTGCCAATCTGCTTGTGAAGCCTCTTGCAAGACATTCTTAGCATTATCTTGTGGTATCTTTGTGCTTAGCCAGTAGAAACTTTTGTTTACAAACTACCAGAGTTATTATACTCTAATCTCAGAAATATAGCTCTACTTATTATTAGCTTTGTGTGTCGTTTGGTAATATGTTCTCAAAGCTACTGATAGCAAATATATTAAAAGGATGGGCTTTAGCCTGTAGTAAGGTAGGTTTGTGCACCAACTCCAGTAATGCCTTTTCTGTTGAAGATACGTGCATTTTGGTATTGCGCCCAGTGACAGTCATGTGAGATGACTGGTGTTGCTGTTTGTGTGGCTGCTGAAGAGAGCAGGAGGAAAAGGACTAGAGTAACCTGCCTGTCACCCTAAACACTCTTTAGAAGTGTTTGTTAGGAAAAAAGATTGAGAATCTCTAAATCTGTCTGTTTAATTTTGGCTTGATAGTAGAACTAATGGCTCCCGTCTCATCTTCTGTGTGTTGACAAATATCTGAGTAGTTTCTGTTCTTGTTGAAAAATGTAAGATGTTGCTGCTGTGTTTGATTGGATTGCATCTGCTACGTTTTTTGTTCCTTCTATACAGGTGTCGAGCCAGTACAAGTTCAGGAGACTGTAGAAAACCATTTAAAGAGTTTGCTTATCAAGCATTTTGACCCTCGGAAAGCAGATTCCATCTTTACAGAGGAAGGAGAGGTGTGCATGGAATCCCTGTTGCTGTCTTTACATGAGTGGATCCTACACAGATGCCTGCATCCCATGGAGTAGTACATGGTGGGGGAAGGGAAACTGTATCTTCAAAGCTCTTTGGTTAAGAAACAAGTGGTTTCAGAAAACCAGTGGTGTCTCACTGGAGTCCTCTGAGGCTTAGAGAACTTAGAAACTTTGACTGCATCTACCTTTGTAATAAAGTGCTGTGTAACGACTCACAGGGCTCCTGAGAGGTTAAAAGGCTTACTTTTCATAATCTTGACAACTAGATACTCTTACATTTTTCTCTATGCTCTGATGTTTTCAGACTCCAGCCTGGCTTGAGCAAATGATAGCACATACTACGTGGAGAGATCTCTTTTACAAGTTGGCAGAAGCCCATCCCGACTGTTTAATGCTTAATTTTACTGTTAAGGTAGTATACTCAAGTCTAATAAATGAGAATATCCATAAAGGTCTTACTGTTCTGGCATCAGATATTGGCTGTGGTCTTGCCTGTATCTTTTATGTATTCCTGCATAATGCTGCTTATTCAAGCATCAGAACGGTACAAATATGTACTGGTGGGAGGAACTATGTTACAGGTTGCAAGTAGTAAGTAGTTTCCTGGTTTGAAGAACTGCTTTTTGAGATTTATTTATTTTTTTTGGTTGGGGAGAGAGGTTGTTGTATTTATTGTTTGGGTTGGGTTTTTTTCTTTGTGTATTTGAAAATTCTGGATTTCTGGTGCAATGGAACATTTCAGTCAGTTTTGTGTGTTTCTGTGACAGGGAAAGAATGTTATGATATATCTTGGTGTGATCTGAAGTGTTCTTCTGTCATTATAGTTTACTTTCTTTTTGCTATGTTTTTATTGTTTTCCTTTTCTGTAGTCTGAAAGATGAATTTGAATTCTAGTAAGTGTATGCAGAGGCAAATCTTACATTCTGTGTGTTCTCCTAGACTTGTTAGGATATCTGAAATACAAATGTAAATAATACAAGTTTTCTGTGATGTTTTTGGTTTTGTAGCTTATATCTGATGCAGGATATCAAGGGGAAATAACCAGTGTTTCAACGGCTTGTCAGCAACTGGAAGTGTTTTCCAGAGTCCTGCGTACGTCTCTGGCAACAATTCTAGATGGAGGAGAAGAAAACCTTGAAAAAAACCTCCCTGAGTTTGCTGTAAGTTTGGGGGTTTTGTTTTGTTTGGTTTGGTTTTCCTTTTTATGTGGAAAGAAAATAGCGTTTTCCTTTCTGGTTAGGATATACAAATCATTATGGGATTGTAGAAAATCTTGACATCTTATCACATCTCACAAAATCTTTTGAAGAGGAAGTATATCCAAGTTCAAAAATAGAAATTTGGGCTTGTTCAGTCTGTGACAAAGAAATCCTTGGGTTGCTTATGTGACAGTTCTTCTTAAATGGATTGTAAAAAGGTGAAGGTAGAACTGTTGTCTTTCACATCTCACACAAGATCTGAAGATCAGTCTAGTCAGTCCCCTGGTAAATTGAAATAATTCTCTTATTATCCACATCGTCTGAATCCACCCAGCATACGTTCTGAGTTGTGAAACAGCATGATGACTCTTGGATGGCTTTGTACTTCTCTTACTTATTAAATATTGCAGAGGAAGTACTGAGTGTAAGTAGGATAGAATTTCCCCTCAATTTCAGCATTTAAGAAACAAAGTTCTCAATGTAGCTGTCACTTCTTGCGTGGTACCAATACATCATGATCCTGTGCTTCTCTGTACTTTCATCTTGGCTGGTGGGTTTTTGGTTTTCTTGTGTAGTTGTTTGTGTGTTGGTTTGGGTTTTTTCCTTTGATTAGTAGATTTCAGTGAAATCTTTGCTGTTACAGCAACGCAGTCACCAGAGCATGCTTGCCTGTTTCTTGTTATGGATAAGACTTTTGATGTGTGCTTTTGCAGAAAATGGTGTGCCATGGAGAGCACACCTACCTCTTTGCTCAGTCTATGATGTCCATATTAGCTCAAGAGGAGCAGGGAGGGTCGGCTGTCAGACGGATTGCTCAGGAGGTCCAGCGATACGCTCATGAGAAGTAAGTGTCACCAAAATGTGTAAACTGCTGGATTTTGCTCATTCTTGATTGCCTTTTACCAGCAAAGGGAGAATTCTTGGCTGCAACAGAACAGTTCTTGTAGCCAGCTTTAGTTCATAGGGCAACAGAAGAGTTCAATGTCATGTACTGGGAGACTTGATGTAAGAGGAATAAAGAAATTAAGTTTCTGTCTATTAATTATTTTTTTTTTATTCTATGAATATTTTAGAAACAAACAAGGGAAATGCAGGTCTGTTTCTGTAATTACTAAGGATAAGGGGTTCTGCCCTAAGGCATTACGTGGCACTTTCTGTGGCCTGTTGACTCAGTGAGGCTAAAACTAAAATGTCTGAATTAAGAAAACAAACTGTTATATATGTTTGCTCTTCATCCAGAGGCCATGATGCTAGTCAGATCACGTTAGCGCTGGGGACTGCAGCCTCCTACCCTCGAGCGTGCCAGGCTCTCGGTGCCATGTTGTCCAAAGGAGCTCTGAATCCAGCAGACATCACTGTCCTGTTCAAAATGTTCACAAGCATGGACCCACCCCCAGTAGAACTGGTTAGTAGTTGTCTTTTTATAACCTCTGAAACTTCAGTAGCACTCAGAAATACGAGATCTTCTTGTGCTAAGTGCTGTATCGACACAAAATAGAAGTTAGCACTGGACTCATCCCTCTAACTTCTATTCTGTTTCGCTTTAGCTTCTTGAGTGTTTTGTTTTTAATCATTCCAAGTTGTCTTTTTTACGTATAATTAAATTTATTCAAGAACTTTTCAATAGGTGATAAAGATGGCAAGGAATTAATTAACTTCTTTTAACAAAAAGTAAAAAATTACTAAAAAAAACCTGCAGTTTTGCAATGGGTAGGCCTAAATGGCACGTTTCACATTTCTCACTGCCTGGTTCTGACATGGGTTCTGGTAACAAATGGTGGCATTTAGATACTTTAGTAATACAATCTGTAACTCTGTTTCCCTTTTTTGTTTGTTGGCTTGTTTTTTTTGTTTTTGTCAAAAGTTTGGGTCTCTTTGGAAAACTATCTAATCTATTCCCAAGGGGGAATGTGCTATATCTCTATCTATGCAAGGTATATCAGATGCAAAAACTGTATTTTTAGTCGCCTCTCATAATTTTGGGGTAAATTATGATAAACTGCTTGTTTTAATCACAGATTCGAGTACCTGCCTTTCTGGACCTCTTCATGCAGTCGTTGTTCAAACCAGGTGCTAAGATCAACCAGGACCACAAACATAAATACATTCACATCCTGGCATACGCAGCGAGTGTAGTAGAGATGTGGAAAAAGGTGATGTTCAGTTCTGTGTATAACATTATTTTTACCTAAGTGGCCTGACTGGGCTGAAGAAAATGTGTGGTTGTGAAGTTGCTCAGTTTAAAACAATGTATTCAGTTTAATTTACTTATTTTAATATGAAATGTTTCTAGTTTCAACGGAAATTACCAAAAAATGCAGATCCTGATGATCAAATAGTACTATAAAAGTCTGAGTGCACTGAGTATTCTTGTTCTGTTCTCCTGCCATCCCCCGAAGATTATCAGCAGCAGTTCTGTGCTACTAGCTTTCTCAGAGGTAGAAGAATTTAATTCTATGAAGTGGATAAAGTAATTCCTAGGGAATTAAGTAGAGGAAACACCTATGCACTTCAGCTCATTGATAATTAGTTCTTCCAAAACTTGCATTTGAGTCTAAATTTTGAGAAACATGATCTTAGGCTTATCACAGGTACAATTCCTTTCCTTAAATAACCACAGGTATCCTGTATATTCATTGCATTCAATCTTTGCAATTTTCCAGAACAAGAGGGTCAGCATAAACAAGGATGAACTCAAGTCAACTTCGAAAGCCATTGAAACTGTTCACAACCTGTGTTGCAATGAGAACAAAGGAGCGTCGGAGCTGGTTGCAGAACTGAGCACTCTCTACCAGTGTATCAGGTGAGCAGAGAGGCTGGTCCTGAGCTTCAGCTGCTGGAAGGAAAGTGTTGTTTAGGAGAGGCACTCTGTTAAACGGGAGTCCTTTGTGGACCACTCTGTGAGAATATCCTCACTGGAGGATCCGTGAAGTTGTGGTCTGAAAGCAGCTTTTGAAATTGTACATCTGACTCTTTGGAATGTCTCTCATGAGGACTTGAATTCTGTCTTCCACAGACAACTTGTCCTTCTTGTATCACAGAATGTCCTTTTTTTCTGCCATTGCAAAAGGACGAGAGATTATTTTGTCTTCTAATGAAGCTTTTCTAGCAATAGATGTGTCCTTTCCTCTCCTCTTAAAAGTATGAAGCAGCAGATACTGAATAAACTGGAACAAACTTGGAGTGTGCATTAATTTTGTTGCCTGTTTTTTGCATTTTGTGCATAGCAGCGAGTGTTTTGTAGAAAGAGTTTTCCTCCATCCTAGCCAAAGCACTTTGGATGTGCTGGCAACTTCTCAAGCAGAACTTTTTGAGCTTTATGAATTCTGCTCTAAGTTAAACTGAAACTAGCAACCATTACAATATACTGAAAGATGATTTTTAAAAAAATATATATTTATTTACTGTGAGTTTTTTGTGTTGTTGTTGTTGTTTTGGGTTTGTTTTTTATGCTCCTGTGCTAAAGCGATCTCCCTTCCTGTAGGTTCCCAGTGGTGGCAATGGGTGTATTAAAGTGGGTGGACTGGACAGTGTCAGAGCCACGGTACTTCCAGCTGCAGACTGATCACACCCCGGTTCATCTGGCACTATTGGATGAGGTAAGAGCGTATATAAAAATCTAGCTGGAGAGTAAGGCCAGTTCTGACACCTGTAACTGGAAGTACATCCAGTTCAGTAAATATACAGGGATGAATCTCTCTCTATTCAGAGTTAATTATCATAGAATGGTCCAGGCTGGAACAGACCTCCAAAGGTCATCTAGTCAACCCCCCTGCAGTCAGCAGGGACACCCCCAACTAGACCAGGTTGCCCAGGGCCTTGTCAAGCCTCAGCTTGCATATCTCCAGGGAAGGGGCCTCAACCACCTCCCTGGGCAACCTGTTCCAGTGCTCTACCACCCTCACAGTAAAGAACTTTCTCCTAATCTCCAATCTAAATCTGCTCCCCTCCAGCTTAAAGCCATTGCCCCTCGTCCTGTCCCTGCAGGCCTTTGTAAACATGCTCTCCCCAGCCTTCCTGTAGCCCCCTCAGGTACTGCAAGGCTGCTATTAGGTCTCCCTGGAGCCTTCTCTTCTCCAGGCTGAACAACCCCAGCTCCCTCAGACTGTCCTCAGAGCAGAGGGGCTCCAAACCCCTGAACATCCTCATGGCCCTCCTCTGGACCTGCTCCATCAGGTCCATGTCCTTCCTATATTAAGGGCTCCAGACCTGCACACAGTGCTCCAGGTGAGGTCTCACCAGAGCAGAGCAAAGTGGGAGAATCCCTTCTCTGGACCTGCTGGCAACATTTCTTTTGATGCAGCCCAGGATGCCACTGGCCTTCTGAGCTGCAGGTGCCCACTGCCTGCTCATGGCCAGTTTTTCGTCCATCAGCACCCCCAAGTCCCTTTCCTCAGGGCTGCTTTCTAATCCCTCATCCCCCAGTCTGTCTTGATACCAAGGATTGTTCTGGCCCAGGTGCATAACCCTGCACTTGCTCTTGTTGAACCTCATGAGGTTCACCTCGGCCCACCTCTCCAGCCTACCCAGGTCCCTCTGGATGACATCCCATCCCTCAGGTGTATCGACAACACCACACAGCTTGGTGTCATCTGCAAACTTGCTGATGGTGCATTTAATCCCTCTATATCATTGATAAATATGTTAAACAGTACTAGTCCCAGCACGGACCCTTGACAGACGCTGCTTGTCACTGCTCTCCATCTGGACTTTGAGCCATTGAGTACTACCCTCTGGATGCGATCAATTACTTGTTACCTCAGCATTATTTACACTAGGGAAACTTAAGCATCAAAGAAAGAAATGGTAGAATATTTTTTCTGAGGGAATTTACATCTGGCACTGCACACTGGTGTAAACTTGTCTGATAAAATCCAGTGCATTGGTTTTGAGATTGAAGTTGTGAGGATCCGACTTCTTTGTCTTGTTTGCAGATCAGTACGTGCCATCAGCTGCTTCATCCCCAAGTTCTACAACTCCTTGTCAAGCTCTTCGAAACAGAACATTCGCAGCTTGATGTGATGGAGCAGGTGATTCTCAAAGGATTTGGTATTTGTATTAGTTACGCTTATTCAAGATAACAGCTTTTGCTGTCACTGCAGTTTTAAGAGTTTAATTTAGGAATACGGTCATGGCTAAAAAGTAACATAGCAGATACTGAGTCAATAAGAATGAGCACTAAAAAACGCACACTTCTGAGAAGGAGTTCCAATCTGGGTTTTTCCCTTCCTGTCCCACCAGCTGGAGTTGAAGAAGACTCTCTTGGATCGAATGGTGCATTTACTGAGCCGGGGGTACGTCCTGCCCGTCGTCAGCTACATCCGCAAATGCCTGGAGAAGCTGGACACTGATATCTCTCTCATCAGATATTTTGTTACAGAGGTCAGTAGTTTACTAACGTATAGAAATAAACTCTAATATCAGTCGTGTGTGTTCAGATATTAAATCAGCTTGCCTCAGGTTCAGAAATATTTCAAGATATGAGATTCTGAGCCCTGTAAATAATATCAGTATTCACTAGATGAGACTTACACCTTCTGACTCCTGAAAGTATTAAGGTACTGGATGGAGTACTGCAGGGACACATAACTGATTACTTGTATGGGAACAAGAGATCTTGAGTGTGACTAGTTGTATGCTTTGAAGACTAGTACTGTGAATTAAATATTGTCCCTACTACCCCTCTAACTGGAAGAATAATGCAGTTTTGCCTGCTGTTTCAGGTGCTGGATGTGATTGCTCCTCCATATACCTCAGACTTCGTACAGCTTTTTCTTCCCATCTTGGAAAATGAAAGTATCGCAGGTACTATTAAAACAGAAGGCGAACACGATCCTGTCACTGAGTTCATAGGTAAGTCACGTTTATTCCTTCCATACCTGCTTCCTTTCCTATTTGTTACAAATTGCAAATGATGTTTAGGAGGAGGATTGCTAAACATAGGAATGCCTGCCAGGCATTTTCACAGATAACTTCCCTTTTGGGGGTCTGTATTTAGAAAGTTTCCTTTACTCAAGAATCTCTTGGTACTAGTGAGGAACTTGAAGACAAATACTGTTTTTTTGAGAACTAGCACAAAAACATCTGTCCAGACCCTAAAATCCTAATTATTTACATAATGCAAAAACCCACATGCAAATGGATAAATCGGTCATGTACTGAGCACTTTTTTTTTTTTCTTTTAAGCTCACTGCAAATCTAATTTTATTATGATGAACTAAGCAGTAGAAAATATCAAGAATGCAGAGCACATGATGACAACTTTGCCATACTCTCCACCGGTAATATTCACAGCAGCAAAGGAAAAACCCAACAAAAACAAACCAAGAAACCCCAGAAAAGGAAGAATGGGCAGAAGGGCATTTGATTGACTTGTGTGGTGACCTTGAACTTCATATCAGAGGATTACTGGACTTGGAATAATACTGAAGGATTTTCTGTTGCTACACAAATCAGTATAAATCTGAATATTCTGAAGGGGACAGCAGGGGAGAAAGATATATTTCAAGGACCGATATTTTGGTTACTTGCAGAACTTGTCACTGATTCTTTTTGTGTAATGCACAAAACCTGAAGAATGGGGGAGTTCCTACTAAAACCACTTTGCAGATAGTTCTCTGAAGACTAAATCTTGAAGGCTTTAGGTTTTTACGAGGAATTAGTGTGGCTGGCTCTGTGCTGCAGAGAAGCCTCAATGCCTCTTTCTCACCCTTGCATTCTATTAGAATACTAAATATCCTACATATTTACTGCTATGAAGAAAATGTTTTGTGTAACGCAAGTGGAGTTGCAACAATCAAAGCTAGTTTTGTATTAACAGATGAATCCTATGTGAGTGTGTTATCTTTAAGAATCTATTTTTGTTAAATAGATGCATCAGGTGTTACTGGTAAGTTTCATTACCATGGCAAAATTCTGCTGCTCTCCAGAAATATGACTGTGTGCAGAAACGTCCGTACTGCTTGTTGTGGCTTTTTATACTTACCTCTCCTCTGTCCTGGTTGATGCCAAACAGTGGGAGATACACCCAAGATTGTAACGTGCCTTTAAATAAAGGTGTTTTTCTTTTCCAGAGACTTCTTTTCGAAGTTTCATTCAGACCCCTCTTCATTTCTGTCCCTTGGGCTGGATTTCCCTGCGTAGGGGCAAATACTTCTTGTTTACAAATGAGGAGTATGGACAAACCCATTGTGCTTTGCCAAGCACATCTGTTTTCTGAAGAACCTGCTTTCTAAAAGACAGTGACATTTTAAGTCCAACTGGATGTAAATTTAAAAAGGAAATCACTTTGTTCTTCTCTGTTAGTGAGTCACAAATGGGAACTCTGAGCTACCATGATAATTCTTGAAACTGCAGCCAATGGTGTAGATTCTTAACTCCTTATAAAAAGGAGTGCATCTTCCCTCATTTCACAGCAATAGCGCTCACTGTAACACCAGTGTTCTCATCAGCTTCAAGCACAGCCTGGAAAGGGTAAAACTTGCTTCTGCAGGAGCTGTTCTGAACTTCTTTGCATAGCTTTGACTAGAAGATGCACTAACATTCCAGCTTATTCACACCACTTAAACTTGCATGAGTCCTACTTTACTTTTCATAGTATTTTAAGTTGAATTAGTATACAGTTTTGGCTTTTTGTAGCTCCGACTTCCTTTCTTTGTGGAATTAATTACAATTTGCCCTATAGAGCTCCAGTTCAGGCTGTAGCCCTGCCTCACGTATCAGCTTCTAGTGGTAATCAAGAGCACTTTGTTCCTGTGTCTGTTGCAAATCTGCCACCTGTTTAAACAAGGTACACTTCTGCTTTCCTCTGCCTTCAAGCTTGGTGTCATTTCCTCTGAACACTTGAGTTCCTCTCCACTTCTCTACATAGGTGGTTTTTAACTAGGCTGTGACCAGAACTGTCACGCTGCCACGTTCTCCAACAGCTGAACGTCTCCTCTCTCCCTTGCTTGTTGAAGTTGGATGCTTCCTTGTGGCCTGTACCTTAACCTCCAGCATGGGCAAAGGTAGTGTATAACTCCCGTGGTCTGAGCCATCATGGTTGCTGTATGGACTGGCCTCAACCAAGCTTTTCACAAGAAATGGTCCAGTAGAAGCAGAACCATCCTGGGTGAGCTCTGGGGCTGCCACTTGAGCCTACTTGTTAGGGACAATAGAAGACAACCACAAACTTGTACTAATAAGCTCTTATAATGCACATAGAGCCATTTAAGATAAAAAGTCCATTTATTAAATGCAATTAACAATGCCTAGTTAGTAACATTTGATATGGCACTGATTTGCCACTTGCTTAGTACCTGGCTCAGTTTTAAGGAAGAGAATTTGTACCTTCAAATTGGGATAGAGTTCTGGCTTGTGGCCATTTATGTGCTGCCTCTTGAGGAGAAAAACGGCACAGCCAATCAATCACATCTTAAAGCGAGGCATTTGAGCAAAGACAAGACCAATTAAATAACTAAGAAATGTTTAGACTTTGTCTCTTGATCAAAGTAATTCCTGTTACACCATTTTGGCTGGACAAAAGCAACTGCATTTTGTGAGACTCCCACTGATGCTCTTTCACCAGGAGGCCGAGGAAATAACACGAGATTTAATTTTTTGAATATATCATGTCTAAACTTAGCTCTGTTTTTTCATCTGCACCACTGTGAGATGACACTTGCTCAATACTGTTAGAGGATTTAACATACGCTCTAGACCCAAATATTGTGTATAATTTTTCCTTCCCAGTATGACTGGGATAACTTTATGTATTTAAATACATAACTTGTATTTAAAAAATGTACAGGGATTTACATACAGAGTTTCTGTAATCAAGTCAGTATTATTTAAATACTGTGCATCAAGGCAGATGACTTTTTCATGGGTAAATTACTTTAAGTTGTAAATCATCTAAAGGCAGCTCTGTATTTATTTCATTTTGAAGACATTGTGTTGCTATCTGGGCTAATTTTGCAGAACTGCCTGATGGTGTTGAAGCGTGAAAGTGTTCTTGACAACTAGTCCTTAAACAGGAAAAGGTTGTGCTCGGAAGCGTCCAAACCAAGTGGTTCCTAAAGAGACAGAGGTACAGTATGGCATCAAGGAACTATAGGATCTCCGTACGCACAGTCTTCTTCAATAGCAAGATTGTACTCTCCTCCTCTTCCACCTTTATATGCACTTGTCACAATTCTCAGCCACCCTCTTTCACCCTGTAAAGAATGAATTTGCATTGTGAGTTACAAAACATAACTACAGAAAATGTAGGCTGTTGAGGCTGTTCTGCCACCCAAACAGGAATGGCTTCTAGGCCCATCTGGGAATTCACTAGTGCTGCAGTTTAACGCTGGGTCCGTGGGGACAGTCTGCTCCGGTGAGTTCACGTCCCCCTCGTCCATTCCAGGTGTGACTTGATTTTTGCCTACAACTAACTGTAATTTACAGCTGCCCATAAGAGGAGCTGCACACCAGTGGAAGATATTTGGGATTCGGTTGCCATTACTCAAGTAACTTTGCCTGAATATCCTTATCTTCAGATCAGTTTCATTTTGTTGGGCTAGTCTAGCTCAAAGCAAGTTTTACATTTCTTATCCACAGGCTAGCTCTGCCGCTTCCTCTGGGCAGGTGCAAGACCCCACCTTTCCCCTAAAGTCCTTGTGCAAACTCACTTGTTCCCGTGTTTCCTTACCCAGGGTTCACCCCACGAGTTACGAACAATCCAATATTCTGTGCCATTTTCCACCCCCCAGCCAGCCACGGATACGATGTGGTTCACCACAGGCGAGGGGTTGTACTCGGAATAGAGCCCTCCCGTGTAAGCATCCAGCTTCTCAGTAGCCATTATGCCACAGCTGTAATGAAACACAGAAAGCAGTTGTTATACAAGGGGATGAGGGCAAGGTCCTGGCTAAAAATCGACTGGTTTCCTTGCATTTTGACTTCAGAGCTCAATTTACCTACAAACAAGCTAAAGTCTGCATGTCCTGCAGAGCTGCCAACCTAGGCCAGAGCGAAGTACGCTTCAAGCCCTAGACTGAGTCTCAGGTATTCCAATCCCTGTAGTATAAGTAGATAACCTTGAATGGTAAAAAAGATGTTTATTTGGTTGTGGTTTTGTTTTTTTTTACCTGATTGGTCCATTAGTATAGATTTCTGCCATCATCTTTTCTCTTCCACTGACAGACCCATAGTCAGCAACTTTCCAGAGAGTGTAGTTCTTTATCACATGGCATTCTCCAAACGTGACACAGGTTCCACACTGGTTAAACTTCTTGCACTCTACAAAACAAAAGTGAGATTATCACTGCAAGGGAATGCTCATCTTCAAGTGAATTAATGATATGACACTAAGCTGGTTTTTGGTTTTTTTTGTTTTTTGTTTTTTTTTTTAATTGAGGCAGATATTAATAACTTAAGAGTAATGACTGATACATACTTTTTCTGGAACCACATTCAAAGTCCCTACAGTTGTGAGTTACTATACTAAACTATATATACAGTTGTCAGTTACTATACAAAGCGTGAGTGCTTTGATGAGGAAGTGTTTCAGCTCTCTAGATAGAGGAATTTCCAGTCATACATGACTGGACAAAAGTTACATTTCTCCTTTTTTTAGCTAATGTGACACTTGTAAATATTTCAGTACATCAGAGATTGTATATCACGGATTTAAGAGATTAAGTTAAAACAATTTAGCTGTGCAAACTTGTTCGGGCATGATTTAATGCTCTGCTGTTGGGCTGGAGTAGAGACACAGGCCTGGAGAGAAAACCTGTTCTGTTGATCAAACAGCAGGTATAATGCAAAGGCAGGAAGCAGTTCATTGAAAACCCAAAAAACTATCCTTTTTTCATTATTTTTTTTTCTCCTATTAAGATCTGCTAAACCTGTGCCGAAGGCTGACAGCAAAGCAAATAGGCATCATACTCTGGTCCTTAGCCTGGTAGTTGTTGCAAGTCTCGTCTGGGATGCCGTGGTCGTGAGCGTATTTCCACACGCCGGCGTGGTCCCCCCCCTCGCAGGATCCCGCGTCGGCGCAGTCAATCACGTTCTGCACGGAGAGGTAGGCGGACGGCCACGCGCCTTTCCTCTTTATGTTGATTCGATCTGCAGGGATAAGAAAGGGGGCTTTGTCAGTGGAATACGCGGGTGGTTACACCCTGCAACAAGGGTTAAACCTGCCTCTCCTCCGCTGAACCAGTAACTGTCTGCGGGCACCAGTACTTGTGGCTGGAAAAGCCCCTGCCCCCTAGCTCAAACCAGCGGGCTGGGGTATGAGTGTGGGCTTCCATTAGAAGCTCTTTTCACTAAAGACTCAGCAAAAATACCTGCGTATCACTAAACAGTAAGATCTGTTTAGAGCCTTGAAGTGCCCTGAACCTTTTCTAATTCATGTCGCAGCTTCTGAAACCTTCCAGATCTGTTTCTGGCTTTGACCACAAAGAGTTTCCAAATACTCACACTAAAGCCAGCTCTCACCAGCCTCTTCTGCAGGAGTGCAGGTTCATGCACAAACCCCCGCAGGGACTCACAAACCCCCGCAGCCCAGGTCTCTGGCTGTGAGACAGAATCTTCCCAAACTTAAAGCAAGGACAAGCTTTCCAAAGTATATCCTCACTGATGAGTCAGTGTGTCACTGTTACCCTGCCATCTCGGACAGGCAACACCGCTTTGCTGCCCTATTTTGACAGAAAGGCCCAGCTTACTTGGCTGAAAAGCTTCCATGAGTATTTATAAACTGCTGCTCCCTCTGCATTAAGTGTCTTCACTGATGCTGCTGTAGTGCTTTAATCCTATCAGCACTAACGATGTACTCAGCGGGACAGGGAGGCATTATCCCAGCCCCTCTTCCCGCAAGGAGAGAAGGGATGAGCACTTTAACTAGTGACAACAGTTCAGAAAAGATACCCTTAAAGTCAATCTTTTATACTTATGCCCATATTGGCATACCTATGGATACAATTAAGCTTTAACCAAAGTTACACAAATTAGTATTTGATCTGTCCTAGTTCTTCCCTGCATCACGGCAGGTTTCAGACACGTCTGTATTCTTGTGGTGCTTCAGAACAGGTCCTTTGCCCTCCTGCTGCCTTCTCCCACCTGCCATGTCTTCCCATTCCTGCAGGTTCCTCAACTTCTCCTCCAGGGTTCACCCCGTCCCAGCCCTGGCACTGACACCTCCCTGCTGCCCACATCCCCTCTAGAGAAAACAGTTCTCCAGCTGGAGCAGCCCCCGACTTCCCTTTTCCCAGGACACGGGCTGACAGAAAGCTCTCTGCCGCGGGGGGTGCTGCGGGGGCTCCTGAGGCCGACCCCCGCTGGCCCTTCCCCCCCCAGCCAGGCCGTGCCGAGGTACCAAAACCGGGGAGGAGAGGGGGTGACTGCTTGCACACCTGCTCCTGCCGCCCCCACAGCCCCCCCCGTCCTACTCCCGGCCCTAAGGGGCAGTGGGGCAGGGGCTGCGCTCCCCCCGGGCGGCTCTGCTGGGGGGGTGGCGGGGGGGGATGTCCGGCTCTGTTGAAACCAACCCGCCGCTCCCGCCCGGGCTTTGCTCCGTCAGCCACCGGGGATGGGGGGAGAGGGGGGCGTCCCTGCTCGGGTGCCCAGCGGGACGCGGGGTACGTGCGGGTTCCGGGGCCGTACCTGCCAGGGCGCTGGTGCTGCCGTGTGCCCAGCAGGACCCGCAGTACCGGGGGATGTGCTGGTTGCGGGTGGTGCTGGCGAAGTTGACGCCGTTGACGTTCCTCCAGTCCCAGCTGCGGGGCAGCGCCGCCGCCCCCAGGGACTCGTGCGGGCGGGGGTAGGTCCTGCGGGGGAGCGGGGAGAGAGGCGCCAGCTCCCGGGCTGCCCGCATCGACGGGCGGATTGTTTCCCCGCAAACCCCAGCTTGCGGGGGCTCCAGAACGAGCCCGGCACGCGGCGTGGGTCACGTGACGGCGGGCAGCGTGACCGGGCCCCGCCCGCGCCGCCTCGTGACCGCCCGGGGGGGGGGGGGGGGGGGGGGGGCGGGGCCCCCCGGGCCCCCCCCCCCCCCCCCC
>JAOTQQ010000005.1:762626-823692 GCA_026546715.1 Gallinago undulata
TCATCAGTCAATTTTGAACTAAGTTAGCTGTGAAAACACAAGACATAGCTTTTAAACATTATCTGAAAAGCTACCTACCCTGTCCCCGACACCCCCTGCACCGGGGAGACCCTCCGAAGCCGCCAACCCTCCCCGCACCGAGGGGAACCCCCCTCCCTCCCCCTCGCCCCGCACCGGAGACAGCCTTCCGGACCCCCTCCGTCCGCACCGGGGGGGACCTCCCATCCCCCAGGCCCCGCACCGGGGAGAGCTCTCCGGACCCCCGCCCGGGGAAACCCCCCGAGCTCTCCCGGCGGCGGGGAGACCCCCCGAACCCTCCCCGGGCGGCGGGGGGACGGTGCCGCCCGCAGCTGGGAGCCCCCCCCCGAGGCCGGCTCTGCCGAGCCCCGCTGCGGGCGGCCGCTGCCGGGTGCGGGTCTCACCTGAGGCCGGGGTCCCTGCGCGGGGCCGGGCGGTGGCAGCTCTGCCCGTCCCTGAAGTGGAGGCCGGCGCGGGCGGGCGGGCTGAGGCAGCCCCACAGCAGCAGGACAGGGAGGAGGAGGAGGAGGAGGCGGCGGGGCGGCTCCGCCATGCTGCGGCCGGCGGGGAAGGTGCGGGGCGGGAGCGGGGCCCCCCTCGGGTCCCTTCTGTCGGCGGAGGTGTGCCGGCTGGAACCCGCGCCCGGCACGGCCTCCCCTTCCTAATGGCAGCTAATTAACTCACCGGGGGGCGGGGAAGCGCGGCGGGGGAGACACCCACGCCCCACCCCGGCGGCGGGACCCCGGGCAGTCTCCGTCGCCCCCCCGCCCAAATGGAGCGGGTTTTATCGCATTCCCCCCCCAAAAAAGGGGGCCGAGGCAAAGCTGCGGCAGCAGGGCCGTGTTCGGGTCCGTGGCCGCTGCGGGCCCGGGACGGGGTGACCGGTCTCTTTCCCGTGGGCCGAGCCCGCGGCGCCGTGCGGGGCTGCTCCCGGGGACTGCGCCTCCCTGGGACTGGCGGGACGGGGGCTCGGTCGGTTGGAGTTCTCGCTGGAGCCCTTGGAGGATCCCTCAGCCCTTTTGTGCTCCACCTCACAAAGGAGTGCGGGCCCGCGTCTGGTTTGTGGGGTGTGGGTTCGGGTCCAGGACATTGGAAGGCTCTTTATTTTCTGCTACTTTCAATAGGAAAACCAGTTTCCTCCTTTTCCTGGAGAAGGTTTGGTACCTGTGTGGGCAGACCGGGAGTGTCCCCTCCGTGTGCTGGGTAGGGCACCGTGTCTGGAAAACAGCTTCAGCCACGGCCAGCTCTGCCCCCCTCACCTTTCCTCCTTAGCTCCCAGACCCTCTACCAAAGGCTGGAGATTTTTTAGCTCCGTGTTTTGCTCAGGGACACTGAGGCACCGAGACTGACAGCAGTGAGGACCAGCCTGGCCACCGTGCCACTGGCCAGGGCAATAGTCGAGTGACCCACAGCTGTCAGGGATCACAGCTCGTCAGGGATGAGCGGGGCAAGACCCAGAGGTGAATTCCCATCCTGCCAGCCCTGCTTTCAGGGGAAGGTAACGAGCTGCTCAGCTGTCCCCTCTGATTGTACCCAGACCTATTTGCTTGGGCGTAGGGGTTCGTTACGCTCATTACGCTGATGGTGACTCGTTGGCCCGGCTGCTGGCGGGAGGCAGGCTTTAAATAATTCTTCCTACTAAGTGAAGTGAAGTACAGTCTTTATTGCCTGTCCAATGTGATGTTTTTCTGGTAGTGTTCCTGGTGTAGCCTGGATTAGCTGAGACCAGTGTCAGCTCATCTGGTAGCCATTCACGGATCCCTCCCAAACTATCTGGTGGCCTGTAGCCAGGCTTATCTCTGTAGGCTTCCTTCTCAGCAATCTTCTCTGCTGCTGGGGAAAGCCAGTTCCTCCCAAGCAAACCATATGGGGGAAAAAAAAGTATCCCTGAGTGCCTCCCGCACACGTGTGTTTGTGTGGGCACTGCGGTGGCACTGGAAAAAAATACCAACCAAGAAAAGCAGAAACAAAAAAAAACCCAGGAACCAAAAGAGCCTGGTGCGTTTGTGGTCTCAGCTTGTGCCCGTCGCTGGGGCGTCGTGCCTGGGCCTGATAACAAGCACAGCAGGACAGGCTGGCTATGGCTGAGCCCAGGGCCGGGCTGCTCCCCGTCCCCGCAGTGGCCAAGGTCCCCCCAGCCGACCCCTGGGCCAGTGTCCCTGTGCCGGCGGTGGCCCGGCAGCACCTCTGCCATGGCCGGGGCACTTGGGCAGCTCCAGCCTGTGCTGCCCCTGAGCTCGGCAGCCCCCGACAGAACCCGCAGAGAAACAGCTTTTCACACCCCAACTCTGGTGTAGAGGCCTGGGGCACCCCAGAAATGCAGTCGGGGGGAGGGAAAAGAGGCACAAACCCCTCTCTGCTGCACAAAGTGCTTCACACAGGTACCTCAAGTCATGGGCCAGAATTTTTAAGACTGTGTTAGGAAGTGCTTCAGAGAAGGCACATGATTCCAGGGAGCTATTTTTAGCAAGAGAAACCCCAATGTTAAGTGATTGCATATTTTTTTCACTTCCCTTTTTTTTTTTCCCTATTTTGGTCTTTGCATTTGAGATGTTGTGAGTGTGGAATGTATGAAATCAGTCATAGAACTGGAAGAGCTGGAGTACATTCATTGCTGAAAATCATTTTACCAAATTTCTGGGGTGGTGAATTAGCATCTTTGGTCACTTTCTAAGTTGAGGTTATTGTAGATGAATACACTGAATATTGCAAGGGGTATTTATTTGCTGTCAGTAGCTCTGACACGTCTCCATGCAGCGCCCGTGCAGAATGCAGCAACTAAATACACAACTCAGAACTGTGCTATTACCTTTAATTAAGCACAACTGCAAAAAACACCTATGAAATGTGCATGAATAAAATTAAATTTGCTTTCAAAGAACATGTCTAAATAACCCTTGCAGTATTTTGTCTTAGAACGTTGCAGAAGGTGTCCAATGCCGTTGTACAAAAACCTACACCCGGGTGAGGGACCACAAACTGTTAGGTTGGTTTGCTGAGCAGACTAAAGTGTTTAGAGAATACTTTTTTTTTTTGAAAGTGATAAAGCTATTGTGTTTTAAGGAAACAAAATTAGTCTGCCTGAATTTAAAGTCTTGCTTTTACTGCTCCCTACAGAGGACGGCCCATGGCTTGGCAGAGGATGACAGAACATTCCCTAGTGCCTGTTTTGCCATGTTCTGCTGGTGCTAAAGTTTGCCTCGGAGCAGTTGGCTGTTCCTCCTTCGGCTGGTGGAGAAGTGGAAGTCATCTGTGGTGGGGAAGTCTGGAACAAGCTGATTTTTCTTCTGGAGCAATATGGAAGCTCAGCAATTCCTTATCTCAAGCACCCTATGGAGGAGCTGCTTTCAGTGAGTCAAGTCCTTCCACTGTCATCTTTTTGTACAAAATAATTTAAGGTTCTCTCCTAATTATAGTTCCCTTTCCTATCCTTAAAAAGAACAGTTGCAAAGCACTGACAGTCACCTGACATGTAATAAGGCTACTCCAGGCTCACAGCAGGCAGCCCCTGCAGGGTTGTGTTGCTGGGTGATACCAGCCCTGGTTATCGGGAGCCAGCAGGACCCTGCCCTGTTTGGCTCAAACGCGTGTTGCTTCCTTGGCCGCGGCGAAGCCTGTCCCGGGGTGAGCACTGCGGTGGCTCCGGTGGGACTGGGGTTCCACCACCAGCATCTTCCTGGCAGGTTCTTCTGAAATACCACGTCTCAGATATAAGCAAATAAGAAATATAGGAAATACTGTATTTCCTAATGGCAGGAAAGGAAGAGACAGCAAGAAAGTGTCTGTGGGAGTCAGTCACAAGTTGGTTCAGATTTTAGACTGGCTGAAATCGGTGGATTCTTACTAAATGTTTAAGGAACAAACATCATGGAGAGTGTAGTGTTATATTTTTGTCGTAAAAAGTATTTTTTTGTTGCTGATCCTGTCCTGTTACCCTCCTTCATGCAGTTTGATGCTGGGAATGATGCTCGTTAGCGAAGGGCAGGTTTGCCTGGCAGGGTGCTGGGTGTTGTGATTGTAGGAGCCTGCTGCTGGAGAGTTGTTGTTTTTATTACAGATGTTGTCCTGTTGGAGTCATATGATGTTAAAATTTAAATTATGTGGCAGAAGCATCTGCAGTTAATGAATTAAGATAGCTCGTTTGAGGCTGTAATGGCTCTGTATGGGTATATATTTGTGTATATATTATGTATGAAATAACGAAGCACAAACAGGGTGTGCACAGACCCCGGTGGGTCGCAGGTTGGTGCACAGAGCACTGGAGTGAATCGAAGGGGGTGCGACAGTTTTCTTTTCCAAGGCACTCAGCGAGGTCCCGGTAGCCGGTGCCTGGGCACGTTGCCTCCCTGCCCTGGGCAGCCCCGGGAGCCGGCTACTCCCCTCGCCGCCCGGGGACAGTCCCGCGGGTATAAAAAGGCCCCCGGGGCGGGCGGCGCTGGGTGCAGCTGATAGAGCAGCAGCAGGAGCTGGTGCCGGGGACAGAGCCCTGGGTGAGGGGGTAGCCGCCCGCGGGTCCAACCTACACAGGATGCGTGAAATCGTGCATCTCCAGATCGGCCAGTGCGGGAACCAAATTGGAGCTAAGGTGAGGTCTCCGGGACGGGCCATTGGTAATTAGTGCTGTCAGGTAATCAGTGGCAGCAGGTCAGACAGCGGCAACGGATGGGCGCTGTCGGGGGAACAAGAACTTCATTAACTCAGCGGTAGGATGAAGTGTTAGTGGGGAATAGCAGGATTTTGGTGGGAAAGTCATAAGATGGGCTTGCTCTTCATGCAAAGGTTAATGTTTTTTTTCAGGAGGGAAAAAAACCACCATTGCTTTTTGCTGTGTGATGTTAATCTTTTGTTTTTTGTTTTTTTTTTTAATTGGTTAATAGGAAGGTACTAAAAAAAAAAAGTGTTTGTGTTAATTTGGGACTGGGGGGTGGTCTTTGAAGGCACATGATAGCCGAAGGATGGTTCTGTCATGTTCTTCCTTCATTTCTTGCTCCCACAATTCCCACCTTGTTTCCTTTCATTGGAGCACGGAGCTGTGGATGGCCGGGGAATGCTGCGTTCGACCCAGGCAGGCTGAGTGCAGCTGGGTGACAGCTGGAGGGTTTATATTGTTCTGTTGGCTTTGACCTGGAAACTACTTGTGTCTAATGAGACCTGTGGAAAAGCGCACACACTCAGAGACACTGAAACACCACGCACATGTTGGGAATGTTTTATTTGCACGCTCAGAGTGAGACTGGGTGCTAAACCAGAAGACTTTTAAGACTGAAATAGCTCGGTCGTTAGAGTGGGCGGGTGTGCCCACAAAGGCTGGGGTGGCTGCTGCCCCGATAAGAGCCGCAGCACAGGACGCCCCTGGGAACCCCAAGATAGGGCGGCTGGGACCCACATCTGTTTGTGGAAACCATTGCTCACACGCAAGTTTGTCAGAGCCAGCTTTGCCCTAGCCCCACGTGTGGGTGACAGCCCCCCGAGCGACCCCCCCCTCCCCACCTCCCAACTTTTCTGTTAAGCTCACTCCAACTAGTACCGGTGTCATTTAAGCTAATATCAATTTTCCTTTATGATAAAGGGAACGAACTGAGGGCCTCTACCTATTAGTGCACAGGTGAGAGCTAAGCAGTGTAAATGGTCTACAAAACTTTTCCCTGACACTTTTTTTGGGGGGGAGGAGAGGAGGATCCCCACTCCGATGTAATACCTAAATTGCAGAATTTCCCTGTGAGGCAGCGTTCCCGCTTGCCGGGGTCAGGCACGAGTGCAGCGGGGCTGGTGCTGACCACATGGTGCTGAGAAAAAAATCTTTATGAGTGTATTGAACCTCTTTCCTTTTCCAGTTCTGGGAGGTGATCAGCGACGAACACGGCATTGACATCACTGGAAACTACCGTGGGGATGCGTCGCTGCAGCTTGAGCGAATCAATGTCTACTTCAACGAGGCTTACTGTAAGTGCTCGGCACTGCGAGGGGGCCAGCAGAGCAACCTGCAGAGCCAACATGAAGGTTAAAATAAGTGATTTAAAATAAATAAATAAATAAAATCCCCAAATCACTGTAGGTGGGTTGGTTTTTTCAGAGTAGATTGTAAGTCGGTCTCTTTGACTTCTAATAGCAAGTGTTCATATTTGTTTTCTTTTGCCCTAGCCCATAAATACGTGCCCCGTTCTATCTTGGTGGACCTGGAGCCCGGTACGATGGACAGTGTACGGTCTAGCAAAATAGGCCCACTCTTTCGACCTGACAATTTTATTCATGGTACGTACAGCCTGCTGGCCCCAAACGGCCTGTTAACTCCCAGCTTTGTAGCCTTTAGAATTCTCCTGTTGACTTTGTGGCTGCTCTTTCTGTAACTCTGTTTATAGGAAATTCGGGTGCTGGAAACAACTGGGCAAAGGGCCATTACACAGAAGGCGCTGAACTGATCGAGAACGTCATGGATGTGGTCAGGAACGAGTGTGAGAGCTGTGACTGCCTCCAGGGGTTCCAGCTCATCCATTCGCTGGGCGGGGGTACGGGCTCAGGTATGGGCACGCTCCTCATCAACAAAATCCGAGAAGAGTATCCCGACAGGATTATGAACACCTTCAGCGTTGTGCCTTCACCCAAAGTATCCGACACGGTGGTAGAGCCCTATAACGCCATCCTCTCCATCCATCAGCTAATAGAGAATACAGATGAAACCTTCTGCATCGACAACGAAGCTCTGTATGATATATGTTTCAGAACTCTAAAGCTCACCAATCCCACCTACGGTGACCTCAACCACCTGGTGTCCCTAACCATGAGCGGTGTCACAACCTCCCTCCGGTTTCCTGGCCAGCTGAACGCGGACCTGCGGAAGCTGGCCGTTAACATGGTGCCCTTCCCTCGCCTCCACTTCTTCATGCCGGGCTTTGCCCCGCTGACCGCTCGAGGCAGCCAGCAGTACAGAGCCCTCTCGGTGCCGGAGCTCACCCAGCAGATGTTTGACGCCCGCAACATGATGGCGGCCTGCGACCCCCGGCGCGGGCGGTACCTGACGGTGGCCTGCATCTTCAGAGGCCGGATGTCCACCCGGGAGGTGGATGAGCAGCTGCTGGCTGTCCAGACCAAGAACAGTTCCTACTTCGTGGAATGGATCCCTAATAACGTCAAGGTGGCCGTGTGTGACATACCGCCGCGAGGACTGAAGATGGCAGCCACCTTTATTGGCAATAACACAGCCATCCAGGAGCTCTTCATCAGGGTTTCTGAACAGTTCTCGGCCATGTTCAGAAGAAAAGCGTTTCTCCACTGGTACACCGGGGAAGGCATGGACGAGATGGAGTTTTCCGAAGCAGAAGGTAACACCAATGACCTGGTGTCCGAGTACCAGCAGTACCAGGACGCCACTGCAGATGTTGAGGAATATGAAGAGGTGGAGGCGGAAGCCAGCCCAGAAAAGGAAGCACCATAAAACCACCGGTAATGTCAAACCACTCTCCGAATGGGCCAGTAGCCACCAGCTGCATCCTGAAAGTAACACCTTTCTTAGTAACTTCTCTGCTTCTGGCCAAAATCTATCCAGTATTACAATACAATGCTTTTGAAGTTAATGGCAGCCATGCTTTACTCCCCCAAACAACTGTTGGCACCCAGTCTCTCCCAGAAGAGCCACGATGGAGACAAACGTCATCTCACAACAGTCCTTCCTGTAACTGTAGTCACTTTCAGGGTATCATCAGCGGGTGCTGAGGGTAACACACAGCCCACACGTGTACGTACACCCCTGGGAGCAAACCCAACAGCAAAATCTGCCCTCAGCTCCTCAGGTGTAGGTGTTCTCTGCAGGCACCATCCAGTTCTGTTTGCGTGGTGCTGTAGGGCCCCCCACACTGACCCACGGCAGCCACGCTCAGCCCCTGCAGCTGCTGGGGAGACACCGTGGGGCTAAAGACTGAATGTGCACGTTTTTACTTTGTTTTAAAGTATTTAATAGTTCTCTCACATTGCTGGCTTATATTATCGCAGAGCTTGAATTCATTCTCCTTGTGTGGTTTGTTCTGTTTGAGACTATAGATGGAGTTTCACCAGCACACAAAGCTGGGAACACCCAGGAAAAATTTTACTGTTTTTTTTTTCCCCACACCACGTACTAACTATTGTAAATTTTCTTCCTGTCACTCAGTACAGCAAACTGGATGCAATGGTTTGCAGATAGTTAGATGTAAAAATCCAATGGCAATCACTAAATTAAAAATGTATCTTCAGGAAAAAAAGTTCCTTGCCGTTCACAGCCATCTACTTAAGACTCTATTTATAACATTCCTTAAAATAAAAGTTATATACCACGCTATAAAATACTTTAATACTTGAAACATTTGATAGACAAAAATCGTTGTTTATTCTTGTAAGGACTAACTTTCAATTACATGAAAAAATGGGAGTCTGTTTTATCATGGTCTTGGAAGAGAGAGTTTATTAACCTGCCAGTTTGAGCCAACAGCAGAAGCGTCTCGAGGGCCCCAGCGCTGGGGCAGGTTCTGTTCTCGTGCCGTGCTCCTTCCCGCACAGGGGACAGGCATGGTTCTGCTGCACAGACACACGGGGACAGGAACCCCCAGCTCTCCCCACACCCCTGCGGCTGGCAGAGACCCCCCTGCCCCACGGAGCATCACCCCCATCCCTGCCCCTCCCCAGGGAATGCCCCCAGCACGGTGACCCCGCAGCTGAGCAACAGGAGCCCAGCCTGGGATTACTTTCCTCCAAAGTAATCATGAATCATTAAAACGAGAGAGGCAGAAGTTTTAAACAACAATTAAATCTCCCACTCATCTATGTACCCAAAATATCAGCATGAAATCCAACAAGAGATTTGCCTTAAAATATACATACTTTGCTCTTGAATGGACGAGTGATAAAAACACTCTTCTATTTTAACAAGTGAAAGATAAATGTCTCTGCAAAGTGGCGTAATTTGTTTCAAGAGGAACAATACTTTCCACACATTCATTCATTTAACAGAAATTGCTTTTATTAGCATATTGATTTACACACAGAGGCAGCTCTTACAGCTAACGTGATGACATTGCTCTGCAGAGTCCTGAGCTTGCCTGCAGCTCTTCAGTTCACTGTTATTTACCACAGACCGGTTCCTACAAGAGATTTAAAATGCAAGTTATTTGAGTCAAGAGTAGAGACAAGGCACACTTCAAACAAAAGGTATTAACGCTTAATCTCAGATCAGGAATAGAAGCTGTTCTTAGAAGAGATTTCAGCTGCTCATGATGTGTGCAACGTCAGCAATGAAGGTACAAGCAGCATCCGTCTGTCCCAGCCAGCCAACAACCCCTACACAACCCTGTCTGCTGCCAGAGGAAACAGCAGCTCAGAGGCTGTCTCCTGGCTTCCTAGAGAGACAGGAAACCTGCGAACATCACTACAGACACCTGGCTGGTTTGCACAAGGCCGTAACAACTTGGACCAAGTCCCAGATTGTCTGAAGTGGGGCTCGATGGAGAGGACATTCAGTGATGCCATTACGCTGCTTTGCACCCCACAGGCAGTCGGGACCCCGACTGTGCACTATCTGCTGCACTGAACCCCTCGGCGAGCCCTCCCCAATCCTTCCTCAGTCCCTCCCCGCTCAGAGCCGATTTCCCACCCAGAGCAGGAAACAACCCCCTCGGTTACCGGCTGTCCCTGACCCGACGGACCGGGGTCCCGTGTAACGCTACACCGAGGCGCCCCAGCCCCTTCCATTCACTTACATTTTATTCCTTCTTGGGTTTCACCGTTTTCACAGTGGCCATTGCCGCTCTCTCCGCCTCCGCTTTGTACTGAGGCTTCATGGCCGCTCTGACCACCTGGGCGCAGATCTGGGAGTAGCGGATGTAGCTAAGGACACGGGGAAACCGAAGGTAAGCGTCAGACACCTCCCGCAGACTCCCCCAACCCCCGGCACAGGCGCCGCCACGACCCCGCCAGTCCGCCCCGCCAAGCCCTCGCTCCCCGCCGTTCCCGCTGCCCCGAGGAAGCGGCGAGAGGCGGCCGGCGCCCGGCGGCGGTACCTGAGCCCGGCCTGCCGCCAGTAGGCCACCATGGCTGCGGACTGCGCTCCCGGGCAAGGTCAGCGCCCACCGGAAGGGGAAAGGCCACGGCGCTGCGCTCCAGCCAATCAACAAAGCCAGAATTGTTCCACCGCCAATCGGAATCCGCATTAGCTCAGGGCGGCTAACCAGTGGCAACTGCCCACTCGCCCCGCCTGCGACCTGCGCTCTCCTCTGTGAGCGACCAATCAGACGGCCGAATGAGGGCTGCGAGGCCCGCCCCTTCCGCCTCGAGGAGCCTCGGCGCGGCCTGTCCCCGCCGCTGCGGGGCTTAGTGC
Organism: Gallinago undulata; assembly: GCA_026546715.1. Classification (NCBI taxonomy): domain Eukaryota; kingdom Metazoa; phylum Chordata; class Aves; order Charadriiformes; family Scolopacidae; genus Gallinago; species Gallinago undulata. The sequence continues at coordinate 772,987 of JAOTQQ010000005.1, forward strand.
AGTTCTCCGCTGGGGGGAGGCGGTTCGGGCCCGCCCTACCACGGCCACACGGCGCCGCGTTTGTCCCTGCGCCCCCGGTAGGAACTGTTTGGGAAAGGTTTGGGGCTTTTCCTGTTGGGGAGGCCTCAACCCCGCCTCCGGGTGTGCCCGGCTGCGGCCTGTCCCGGACCTTCGGGAGAGCCGGGGGGCGTGCGGCCTTCCGTGATTCGGAGCCGGTAATTTGCCAGAAACACACTGTAGGTCAATTAACTAAAGAACGGAAATTAAGGCCTGACTCTTCTATGTAGCTGTATGGCAGTTATGTTAGTTACATATTAATTCTCTCCTAAGTAATCTAAGAATCCAAGCAAGTAGTTTAAAGCATGGGTTTTTTTAGTTAGTTAAAAGAGTTGTCATTACCTATGGCATTAGTTCTTAGTTTTTTCTAGGTAAGGCTGTAAAGAGAACAGTTTATGTACACGTGGAGCCGATGGTTTCTATAAACACAGACTGTCTTCAGTTTGGAGTTTCAATCCATGTGTGGCCGAGCTCTGCCACGTTCAGAGTTCTGCCTTGTCAGACACGATGCCTCGGCATGGGATTCCTCTGGATGTAACACTGTTTATGCATACACCTGAAATTCTGTAATTATATTCAGTTGTTTAAAGTTCATAAAAGACAACAGCAAACTAGAAACTGTCATCTGTTTAGACTTGATGGGAAATTAGACAATTTTCTCTATATAATAAGCAAAAAGTTATGAGAAGACTCAATTAATGTTTGATAAGGAATCAATTTGGTTCTAATGTTCATGTAAATAATGAGGACTAAGGATTTAAGGAGATTATGGATTTGTTTTTATTAAATCCTTGCACTGAATTATGTATACCTCTTCTCCATTCATTCCAGCCAGAGCCAAACCACACCATAAAATACAGGAGACGCCTCCGGAAGCCGCAGGGGCCTTGGGGAATGCTCTGGTCCTCTGCACAGAGGCCAGGTGTCCTCTGCCCATTTTGGTATGTGCTGAAGTGCAAAGTCTTGGAAATGAGACAGTGGTTCCACAGCTCTATGCAGCCATATTCATTTTCAGCTTTATTAGGGACCTCATTGCAATTAACAGTCCAGAGTCAGGATGTCAGTGTGGATCCGCCAGAACAGAAAGAGCAATTGTTCACCAGGTATGTCAGAATCCGACTCCAGGATGGCATGTAGCAGAAAGGGAAGATTGCCTATTAGTGTAATTAGTAATAGCACCAACCAGGAAGGAAGAGTGGGAAGATGGAAAGAATTTTCTGTCCTTAATTTGCCGACTTAATCTTTCTCCTGAGACTACTGAAGAAGACTCGAGTTAGTGCCAGCTGTGACAACATTTTTTGCAGTAGACACCAGGATGCTACATTACACTCATTCTTTCCATCTGGACCAACAATTTGTGGAGTTTTCTTAATAACTGCTAAACAGCTTTGCTCCTATTGAATTTGGGGTTCATTTTAAAAAAAATTACAATCTTTCCTACTTGGTTTTAAAGAAATAACTATTATAAATGAGGCAGAAAATAATCCTTATTTCATGCATTTATTTCCGTATTTATTTTTTGTGTGAACCTAATTTTGAGACAGACATGCATATTGGAGCAAAGCTTTCCAACTTGTAAAAATTAAATCAATTAAAAACCGTTTTTTATAGCAGATCTTTTAACACAGACGGGGCACCAGTGAGATGATACTGGAACAAAACACACTCGTTTTGTAAAACCCAACTATAACAACCATAACAAAAAGATACAAGAAAGCACCAAAGATTTAAGGAAGCCCCTCCCTGCTACCAAAGCAATGTATTTGGTGCAACATGAGTAAATGCACTAATTATATGTATTGGTAAGGGGGATGTTATACAAAAATGCTGTTTAAATGGTAACATCTGATGATTTGATAGGTAAAATAATTATCAGTAAGATTATTTAAAGGCGCATGGGCAGCCCAGGCCACAAATATGGCTTGGCAGAAAAAAATTATGCTAGCAGAGTTGGACATGTTTCTTCCAGCTATGTGTCCCTCTGTTCCCATCCCATGCCTTCTCCCGTTCCTCTCCCTGGCCCCTCTCTGCTCTTTTCCCTGCTTTCTTTGTCCCACGTTTCTCTCTCTCTGTACCTCCATGTGAAATGGCTCTGCCTGTAATTCCATGCAATGCACTCAGATTTAAATCTGTAATGGAGATATACAACTTGAATGCAATTATTTGCACATTTAGATCTATTTACTCTTTTGTGATCTTGATTGATAGATAAAAATTCAGCATGAATTAAAAAAAAAAAGAAAGAACCTTTGGGAGAGGTACCGTGCTGAGACAGAATGGAAATCAGATTAGTGACAGAAATTGTGCTCTACAAAAATTCCAGAATATATATTGATGTTTCTGCAGCTGTAAACAAGGCACCATTATAGATTTGTACGACCTGTTTTCATGCCCAGTTCTGTTCAGATGCTGGGATATATTCATGAAGCCCTGAACTGTCCTCAGATAAGAACTTTCAGAGACAGTACTTAGGAAAGAGCACACAGGGGAGGAAAGTTTAGAAAGATACAGAGAGGTTGGAGTGAGAGGAAGGGCTATGTTAAGAGGGTTAGATGCAGAGATCAAGAGAAGCTGAGGCGGTGTGATTAGCAACCTCCAGAAAGGTGAGCATGGGTAGGTCTGGGGGAACTAGAGCTGTGAGACTGGAAATGTCCAAAGACACTGAGGGAGTGAGGGAGGAAGCCTCCTGAAAGGTGAGAGTGGAGACATCCAGAAAGGGTGTAGCAATGAGATTAGAAACATCCTCAGAGGTCGATGAGGGTAATTCGGAGGAGCCCTGAAACATGAAATAGTTAAAATCTGTGAGATCTAGTGATTCTGAGGAGGTCGAGGAGGTGTGCTCTGAGACACCCAGTGAGGATGGAGGGATCATACAGGAAAAGTCCAGGGAAGCTGAGGAGCTGTGACTGGAGACATCTAGGGAGGGTGAGGATGTGAGACTGGAGAGGTCCAGAGAGGGTGAAGAAGTAGGACTGGAGAAATCTGAGGAGGGTACAGAGTTGAGACTTGAGAGGTCTAAGGAGATTGAAGAGCTGTCGCCAGAGAGATCCAGAGAGCCTGATGAAGTGAGACTTGATAGGTCCAGTGAGATTGAAGAGGTGAAACTAGAGTGCTCCCAGGAATCTGAAGAGGTGAGACTGGAGAGCTCGAAGGAGAGTGAAGAGGAGCTACTGGAGAAGTCTGAAGAGGCTGAAGATGTGAGACTTGAAAGGTCCAGTGAAGATGAAGTGAGACTGGAGAAGTCCACAGAGGATGAAGAGCTCAGACTGGATAAATCCAAAGAATCTGAAAAAGGGATTTTAAAATGTTCCAAGGAGGCTGAAGTCTTGACACTGGAGGGGTCCAGGGAGGCCAAAAAAGTGAGACCAAGGAGGTCCAGGCAGATTGAAGAGATGACTCTGAAAAGCCAAGCAAATCCACACAACGACTGGTGTTAAATCAGAAGTATTTTAAACTAAAGATCTCTAACAACACGCCAAAACAAAATGACATAATGAACTCAGATGATCTTATTTATGAAAATAAGTAAGCATACAGTTTTAATCTTGGTGTCTCTCAGCGGTTTCTCTTTTGGTGCAGAAAAAGAATCTAGTAACAAGAGCTCACAGACTAATTTAGAATATTGCTCCTTCAGAGAGGTGCAGTACAGAAGGTCTGGAATAAAATAATAGTTATGTGAGATAATGGAATTAAAATGTTTTGTTCTTCTTTTCCAGATTCCGTAGGCTATTCAGATACTACTCTGCTTACTGGTTATGGAGAGAGACTTGGAAAAAATACATGGTTGTAAATGGCAGCAAGTCAAACTGGGCCTCTGACTACAAAGGTATGAGGGATTATTTCCTCTTGAGTCATAACATCTAACTAAAAAGTATGGATCTTCCTGGTGACACTAGCAAAAATGGCAAAGAAAACCGTATTTTTCTTGCCAGTTTGTGCAGGATTTATTTTTGGAAGCTAGCAGTGTGCTAAACTGATTTTGTCACTAAGAAATATACATTTCAGCAACATAGTTCTACTTGGTTTTCAGATAAAAAGAGATCTTATTTTATTGCTTTTTATATTTTTTTTTAATTTTGTACCTCTGGACATAAAACCTGTACTATAATAACAGTAATTTTTTATTGGTGGTTAGTTTGAATAGTTTAATAAAAATATTCTAAAGTGAAGTTCTGTTAGGAGGCAGGCATCTAATTAAAAAGGGAACAGAACAGCTTATGTATCAGTTCATAAAGGTGCATCTAATTATAGTATGAATAGGTCAAGAGAGAGCTGCCTTCTCTCATCTCAAGACTGAGAGAGCCACTCTCCAAAGCAGAGAGTGGCTGAAACCTGCTGTTGTCTTTCCAGATATAGGCACAGGAAAGCATATAGAATTTTTCAAACAGTCATCATAAAGGTATTTTTATGGGCCAAGAAAGTGAAAATATACACATAGAGGAGGCTGCAGCTTCTCAGGTGAATACACGCGAGCTTTGGCTGTGCTATTGCACAACTGAGGTCCAGATGCGTGTCTAATGGATTTAACATAATCACCTTGGGTGGAACTCCCACCGAGGTCACCTCAGAACGGAAGCAGGTGTCTGCTGAACATGGGCTGAAGTCGAAAGGAATGATGTCTAACTACACAAAGTGGGGATTTGGCACAACACAAAAATTACCAGATTGAAAAAAAGTGAGACCTGACACGGTCCTTGAATACACTTAATATGTATTCATAATGCAGCTCTAATTTTAGAGCTCACGCACCATGGCTGTAGTTCTATCAAGAGTACAAAGCCGACAGAGTAAAAGGCAAAACAAATGAATTCTTCTTAACATGCATAATTTGTGATGAATTACAAATTTGCCTACTGACCTATATTCTTAATAAAAGAAAAAAAGTAATTAGCCCCTCTACCCCTCCCCCCCAACCCTTGCTATCTACCAACACTATCATTTTGTGACTGACTGTCTTTCTTAAAATATTCTCAAGTGCATTGTACAGGGAAACACCAAGTAATTCTACAAAAGGCAAATTCCAATACAATAAAAAGCCAGTATCAACAGGATTTCCAACAGACTGTAATTTCCATCATCCCTTCACTGTGTTCCTTCTGCCTTAATTTAAAATGGCCAAGACTGCACATGTTCCTATGAAATAACACTGTCAAGAAACATGGAATTACAGTCACTATTGTATAAAACAAACGGGTCGGTAATAATGCTTCCTACCTTTGATGGCTGTGGATTTATCTCCTTTCTCTGCCCGTGTAAGCCACACTGGGCTGCGCTGGTAAAGCTCTGCTGTTCTCTCTGCTGATGACCCTAATCTGTTCCACAGCAACTGGAAATCGTGCTGTGCTGATGACAAACGGGTCATTGCCTATTAAATCTCCTCTTGTCTAAGTACAGCACTCCGCACAGAGCTCCAGTGGAAAACAAACGCCAAAATCAGCTCTAATCTTAAGATAAAGTTGCAGTGCTGTGCTGGTTCCTATTGCAGGGCAACATTTGGAAAGTTAGTTGATTAAGCAGATGAAGACATTAATTTCTAAGTTTTGGACACCTGGATTTAAAGAAAAAAAATAATTTTGCAGTGCCGTCCAAGTTCCCACTCTCCCTTCTACAAATTCTGGCATAAATAGTCTCTGGAGAGACCCAGGATCTGCAGAGCAGAATTCAGGTACGCTCTCATTGTAGGAATCCTGTGCATTACTTTATATTGTAATGTATTAAATAACTTTTATTAGCTATGCTACTTTTAAAATGTTGTTATGTCAAAATAGCACGACAATATAAAACATTGTGTCCACAGATGACAATACTGAATGAAAGCTTTAAAAGCACTGGGCGACATCAATGGCCGAAGCCTGTTTTCAGAAATTGTTAAGGCTCAGAGGTGCTTACGCTACTTTGAGCACCAAGGGAGCTTTGGGTTCCATAACTGCACCTCACTTTGGAGAGAGGGAGCTGCCATCCCCTGTGCAGTGGCTCCCTGCTGCTGCTTGGTCTGTCTGCTCCTTCACAGGAAAAGCAGGGAAATGGCATAGCTTGCTGAATGTCCCTCAAAACTGGCAATTATAAGTAAAGTAGAACTGTACAGAGCATCAGGCTAAGAAGGTTATGTGGTTTTCCAGTATTTCAGCTAGATCGTTCAGAATATGACATGGCTAGAAAACAGAAATAAATTCCACTATGAATTCTGATACACACATCCTTACTGCCAACTTCACGACATATCTACTAGATTTTTGCGGCAGCTCCTACGTGCAAATGAGTTTAAATCTCGATAAACCAAAGCACTTATTTCACATTTAAGTAATATCTACATAGTATCCCCCAAAAACATCATTAACAAGCACTCACCCAAGTGATGCTACTTGCTGTATTGTAAAACAGTTCCTACCAGGGTGTCCACAACATTGAACAGGCTCTAGAAATAGCGACATTCACAGCAGGAGCAATTGTTTCATTTGATTTGGCGTAAAAAGGATTGGGTGTGATTAGAAAAATATTTAGTACATATGTTCATTTTATTATATTCTAGCTGGTATATTCAGTTTGATTAGATATATTTATCTAGCTGATACGATTTTTTTAGTTCAGTGGTTTTGAACTTTTTGATTAAAGGACTGACAAACCTTTTTGGAGAAAAAGAAAATGTAAAATAGCCATCTTGTGCTGAATTCTTGTGATACATGTGTCTGAGAAGAAAGACTTTAATGTTACTGTTTTACAAAATTGTAATTTTTTTTTTCTGTTTTAATAACATATCTTGTTTACAGCATCAAATACTCTTTCTAGTAGGTGCAATATGGGATTTATTGTAATACACATTGCAGAGGCAATATAATGTCAGCCCACCCGAGAGATTCCTATAGGTAAGGAGATCCTCCATTTCTCCTCTTCCAGCCTGTCTCGTCTTGCTGCATAAGGATTATATAATTTCAAATATTCCTGGGGTTTTGGCTCATCAGAGGCAAGGGAAGACGCAGCACAGCAGAGCCAGGAACAAGGCAGCAAGCAGACAGATGCTTCTTTTTCATTGAAGATAAGCAATTAGTTCAGCTGAGCTGCAACTAACAGGTAACCTCACCTTTAGAGTGTTTTGATTTATGGCAACATATAAAGCAAAGCTGTCAACTTATTTGAGAAAGAAATGAAAAGGTCCCGTGCAAGTGAAAGAACAACCTTCACCTTGCAAAACAGAAGGGTTCTAAACCGGGACAGTGCTTTCACCCCGGCTCTCTCCATCGGCCTCTTGAGCTCCTCCGTAACCCCAACAGGATGCGGCTCTGTCCCTTGAGCCGCCGGTGCCAGGGGCTGCGAAAGGTTGTGGGTTTCAGACACTGGTGCTTGGGTTTACTGTATGTGACATTTAGTGGAAATATGCTAGACTCAATATGCTGGCTTCACTGCAAGGGCAGACCACAACAGACGCATCAGCAATGTTGTAGGAAATGGTGATTAAAAGTTTTTCTGTTTTATTCCAAAGTAAACGGCTGCTGTATTACTGAACAGGTGCTGACACCCATTGTCAGGTAAATGAAGCCTTTTTTAAAATATTTCATTTCTATGGCTTACTGAAGGAAGTGCTATTATTTTAGTGTTCATACAGACACAACTTTTTTGTTTCGGTGTTGCAGTAAATCTAAGATTTTGCTCTCTTCCGTGGTAGCAGCTTTCATTTCAGATTGTCAAAAGCAGTACCTCGCAGAACACGAGAACAGCAGGCAATTAGCAAAGTGTACAAATGTCTTTAACAAGTTTATAGTGCAGATGGGTACATGGAAGCTGGACAACTACACACCTTTAAAAAAATAGACTTGTTCTTAGAATGGCTTGCCATTAATGTTAAACAAGTTAATCCATTAAACTGCTGCTTTAGCCATCCCGAGCCTCTTCGGCTCAAGAAGTGAGGGACAAGGTGAATGTAATTTACAGTACAAAATTTTTTACTATCTTAACACCAAAATCCCACCACTGGTATGGCCAGTTCTGATATCAACCCTGAGAAAAAGTAATTTTTGCATTCATTTCAACTTTTAGATACAAATCAGGCAAGAGGTTTCATTCAGAAGCAGCTTTTCATAGGCACATGGCTACACCCATACAAATATTTGAGAATTCAAAAGCACCATGTAAAACCAGCAGATGATGCAAGTGTTCAGTCTCAACAGAAGAGGGCATTGAGCTTGCCAACGCTTGCAGGTGCAGTCTCCTGTTGTGAGAACTGCAGGTCAGGAGATGAGCTGTTCCATGACTCTGCGGACCCAAACACTTGTTCTTCTCTGCTCTTCACACCAGTGAGCATGAGACTCCCTGTGCAGAGACACATTCCGTAGCAGGTAAATCCTAGTGTAGAAGTCACAGCCCAAGTAGACCAAAAATCCTTCCCACAGGATCTAGCAAACCGAAACCTGCTTACTAGTGTGTGTGTCAGATTTGCAGAAAAGCAGCTATTAAGAAGCACAAAAGACTATAGTGGCTGTAAATGTGCATTTTAGGAAATGTAACTCAATAAAAGAAGCTATTAACTCCACAGTATTTCCTCACCTTCACCCTCCTCATTTTATGTTCCTTGTCTAGCAGTTAAAAGACCCCAAATAGATCAGAAAGTTTCAGGAACTACCCAGAACTCAGATAAAGTTTTATTTAAAAAGCGCCACGTACAGAAAGCCATACTCTCTGACAGAATGAAAATGCAGGCATATAAATAAAGTAGAACAAAGAAAATCACCATCTTTCAAGAAGCTGTCAAATGCTTACAAACATGAAAGGTTTTTCAGTGCAAGAGCAAACTGTGAGTTCATCCTATACGGTCCTTAGTGCAGAAAAACGAGGAAAAGAAAAAAAACCTGTAAAGTGATGCTAATGGCTAAACAAACATTTAAAATGAGTTTCAAGCAGTGCAATTTTATCAGAAATGATGGTACCGCTTTGCAGAAGTTTCACACTTTTAAAAACTGAAATGCTATTTCAGTTATAATAACCTCCTGTAAAAGCATGGCAAACCTCAATGTTTTAAATTTATTGAGGTAGTCTCAAACCATTTATTTTTACAAAAATATTCAGAATAGTTAAAGTTTTATATATATCTCTATACCAGTTCTTTTCGCCCTACACAAATGTTACTGAGGACTGTGTTCCCGTGTGTTTATTACCACTTTAACTAAGCTCTGGCTCTCTGTGTAGCAGAGCCCGTTCAGTCGGCAATTCTGATATAACGGAAGTGCAACAGAAAATGTGCTTAAAGGCTAAGAGGGAGTTTGAGATTACTGGTAAGCTTAGAATGAAAATGCCAGGAAAAACCTTTGGCACCAAAACAAAAGCATCAGCCAGCTCAGGGCCGTGTCCTTCCCCGTGGGGTCCTGTTGCACTGCGGGAGCCCCAGGGGACAGCAGTGGCACCAGCAGCCACCTTCTCTGGGTACGGGAGGGTGCCGAGGTGTCACCTTCCCATTCCCACAGCTAACGAGTGGTGACAGGACCAGGCACCTACAGCGAGTACCAAGAAACAAACACAAACTGTACAAAACTCTTTATTCTCCAGGTTTTCATTGAAAGAGCCTTGTACTGTGAGCAAATTAGTTCAAAAGGTAAAGGACCTTCTGGAAGGTAGAACTCTATGGTTAAATTAAAGGACAAGACAATATGCAGCTGATGTAACGTTATTTTTGGAGGACGAGCAAGTTAATGAGTGTATCATTAACATTCTTTAATATTACTTCCTCTTACATTTAGATACCCCTTTAGCCAACTTCTTCAAGGATTTTTAGACCTTTAAGTGGTTGTTTGAAATGTTCACGTGAACACCAGCCACTCTTAGACACCCTGGCAGCTTGTGGGACTTTAAAGCTCTGTGCCCCTTTATTTAACCGGCTTTTACAGAGAAACCTCTTCTAGAAGTTTAAGATAAAATTTCATTTGAAGTTAGTGCATGCCCAGCTCATTAATGACGCAATTAGGAATAGAATTTAGGTCTCAGTACATAAGAAACACTTTGTATGTTTTAGCTATATCGACCAAAACCCAATTTGAGTACCATGTTAGCTCAACCAGCCAAACGAGTTAAAAACCTTATCAAAAATATTTTGTAGATTCTTTAGTATTTCATGTGTCAAGTAATAAACTTTGTGTTAAACCAAGTTGTATCACACAACTATCAAAAATTAACAAACAACACTGCCAGAACAAACCATTCTGCTTAATTTTGGGCTTGGTCCCAAAGGAGGTAGTCCGTAAGTCACACAAAAATAACAATTCCACAGAAGTTAACCTAACATGCCAGCCTCCACCATATTTAGCCTCACAGCTAAATGAGGCAATTTCATATCTGAAAACATTATAAGTTAGTGTTCATGTAAATATAGGAACTATATTTAAAAATTACTTCTTCGTCTGTAACCGAGATCCGGTCCAGCTGCACCAATACACTACCCAGGCTTCGTGCCTCAGTCTCCTTTGTAAGAATCAGCTTTTCTCCAAATGAAATTTGAAACACCCAATACACAGGTATCCTTTAAATAACAAAGGATATGTGTATTTAAGTTTGGAGAGGAGCTTCAGCTTGTTAGCAATCCAGGCACATTGACTATCATTTCTCTGCAAAGGCGGCTGCTGCCATCGAATTCCTCATGGTTCCTCTTGCTGAAGCTGCCAACTCCTCAATTTCTGCGTTCAGTCTGTTAATTACCCATTCCAACGCTTCACGGCCCTAGTTAAAGAAAAGTTTATCAGCGTATAATTCTTGGCAAATAAGTAAAAGGTTAAACCTTGTCCTACTGAAAATGACTAAAGACACAGTAGTTAGAAAAAAAGGTACAGAAATACACACCTCTGTGGTATTTTTACTTCACCAACCAGGATATGGCAGGAACACAGAATGCCTTATTTCATGAAAAAATTCCTTCTGTCAGCGGTGCCCACGTTATGAACCACATTGTTTTATCATTCCTGAGGCTGAACTCGAGACAGCTTTGGATTCCCAGAGGCTCTCAATTAAAACACTGCTTTGTTACTCCCACATAACTCCCTCAGACCTGTCTGCAGGTGTGTCCTTTTTCAACAGCAAAAGCTAACAGATGGCAGAAGAGGGCAGCCAAAGAGCGAGTTAAGTGACTGGCGATGTTCTGCCAGTGAGGACTCAGCACTTCGCCAATAGTAATTTATTATCCCCATTAACAAGAGTTGAAAAGGCAGAGGAAGTTCAGCAAGTCGAGCAGTCAGTCTCCACAGCGAAGGAGTCAGAACTACCCAGACCCTTCTTAAGATCATTGACAAAGCAAAAAGTAAAGCAACGGTTTGTGCTGCCTCTCACCTTCTTCGCGTTGGAGGAAATGGTGTTTGCCATCAGCCCTTCCAGGTAACTGCTGAGACTGACCCCTTTCACTGATATTATTGCTTCTTGTGTCAAAATGGTTCTGGAACAGAGAGCAAGAAACAAAATTATTCCAAGTGGTTTAAAACAGAATGCGCTGCTGGAAGAAACTGCTCCTCCCCACCAAGTACCTTCCCTCATCAGCTTCCTGCCCTGCAGACACAGCCCACCTCCCCTGCTCTGTGCTGCTGCTCCTAAAACAAAACCTGAGCCCCATGTGCTCCGCAGAAAACAGCAGTCCACCCTTTTTTAGACAAGCTTCCATAACAAAGGTGATGGAAACCATGGGAATTTTCCCAGCCAAAGCCTGCAGTGCTTCAGGGCAGCCTCGGGACAGAGGTACCTACTTGTCTGGCTCCTGAGGGTGGGGTTTATAGATGAGCCTCTCGTCTACTGACACCAGGTTTGTGAAGGAAATCTGTGGAGTAAAGACAGGATTACCCCTTGATAAAAAGATTGAAGGAACATAGTAAATAAAACCGCACATTCAAAACTATATGCTTATATCCAAGTTAACTACTACACTTTTCCTGCAAATATTAGGGCTGCAGAACATGATGGAGAAGCCTCCACGTTCAGCATTTGCTGATCTGGTTCCTTCCGTGGGTTTCTGCCCCGTGCACCCGTGTGCACTGCGCTGGGGAGAGCTGCAGCGGGGTCTGACAGAGCAAAACGTCACAGGGCGAGGAAACGGGGATGCGAACACCAGGTCCCTTTTCAGATTTTGTTCTGAATCCTCCCCCCCTCGGCCCAGCCCATCGCTCTGCTCATCAGCGGGGTCTGGGACAAACTGAAGAGAGGGACTTTACGGGGTCAGTGTCCATCCTGGCCAATCCCCACAGCCCAGCAGCTCCCTTCTGAAAAACCAAACCGGTCAACTACAAAACGCATGACTTAAACCTTTAACTTGTCGTTTAATGCAATTTTCAAGTCATTTTCAAGATGATTTTCCTTTTCAAATTTAGAAGGAATGATTAAACCTATAACGGTTTCGGTTACACACACACAGCTACTCACGTTGCTGGACTTCAGCTCCATTGTTTTTTTCACTGGGTCAACAACAGAGTGCTCCTGGACATAGGTCTTTGTCCTGCACGTGCCGATGAGCTGCAAACAGAGGGAGTTTGTCACAGAAATGTGTAAATAGCACTGACTGTATTGGATAGACACTAAGACAACAGAATTAGGGTTCTGCTTAAAATAAAACTATCAAGTTGTGACAGATCCATTTTCCAGACAGAAGCAATGTAAGATCCAGGTGTTTCTGGCTCTCAGGTCGCTGGGTGCAGGCAGCTGGGCTCTCCCGACACACCAGGGGTTTCACCCGACGCTGTTCTGAAGCGCTGTCGGTGCCGTGGGTCTGTGTCTGTGGGTCTGTGTTGGTACCGTGGGTCTGTGTCAGTCTGTGGGTCTGTGTCGGTGTCTGTAAGTCTGCGTTGGTGTCTGTGAGTCTGTGTCTGTGAGTCTGTCGGTGCCGTGGGTCTGTCATGGCCCCCACTCCCCAGCCCCCCCGGCCGCCCCCCAACGCACCGACTTGACGATGGCAGGGATGCCCCACTCGGTGCTGAGCAGGCGGTGGCTGTGCAGCTTCCCACCCGCATCCACGTGTCTCTGCAGCACGTCGACACCCACCACGCTGGGGTTCATGGGGTTGGGGTACTTCTGCATGGCCGCCGTCGTCACCGTCTCCCAGGGGTGGCTGACGGGGCAGAGACACAGAGTCACGCACCCTGGGCTGGGAGCGGGGCTACCAGCAAAGCCCGACACGTCAGCCCCTTCTCGTTCCCCGGGCAGCTCCCGCTCCACGCCCCAACGCGTCCTTCTCCCCGAGGGCACAGAGACCTCCCCGCCCGGGCCGACAGCGGGTCGGACACACCGAGTGCCCCCGAGTTCCGACCTTGCCCGGAGCTCCCCGGGAGGCAGCGCCGAGAGCCCGCCATCTCCCGGTGCCGGCAGCACCCGGGGAACCCCCGCTTCCCCAAACGAGCGCTTCCTTCGGCCCATTGTCCTTCGCGGGTGTTTCAAGCCCCGGCGCCCCGATAGCGCGGAGCGACCCCGAGGGCAGCGCCGAGGAGCCCCGCACACGGGCCGGCCCCACCCGCCTCCCGGCACCAGGCTGTGCCCCGGCCGGTGCCCGCCGCAAGGTCAGGGGCGGCGTGACCGCCCGACCGCCCCGTGTCGGCCGGCCCCGCTCCCCCCCTCCCGCCGCCCCGCGCCGACTCACTCAAAAACGTGCTCCGAGGTCCAGATCCTCATCGCGGCGGCGGCGGCAGCAGCAGGGCCGGGACGGAGCCGCCGCGCTCCGGTGCTCCCGCGGGCCGGGCTCCGCCGGCAGCGCCGCGCCTGCGCACGCAGCGCCGCCCTCCAATCGCCGCGCGCCGCCGACGTGACGTCACGGGACGCGCGCCACGTGACAGTCGCGCAGCGGGTCCCCGGCGCGAGCAGCGGGGGACGTCACGCGCCCGCCCGCCGGCCGGCCCGTCCGCGCGCACTGCGCCTGCGCCCGCCGCCGGCGCGTGCCAGGGCCACTTCCGCTTCCGGCGGGGGCGGCCCCGCCCCGGGTCGAGGGGGGGGGGCTGTGGCGGGGGTGGGGACTCCCGGCGCCTCCCTGCGGGGACGGGCGCACCGCACCGCTCCGCTCCGCTCCCCAGCCGGGCGGGGCCCCTCGGCGGCGCTCGAAAACGCTGCCGGTTGCGCGCAGCGCTGTGGGTGTGAGGGGGCGCGGTTGAAGCGGGGCCCCTCGGGAAGCCCCCTCCTGCCTCGATGGGGGGGTGACGTCACGGGTGCCTGAGACACACGTCACCGGGCGCGCTGCCCGCGGTGCCCGGCAGCCGTTATATAACTCCCGTTACAAAACAGCCGCCCGCCCTGGGGCGGCCCCGCCAGCGGGGGCGCGGTGTCAGGGAGCGGCCCCCGGCGCCGCCCCGAGTCGCCCCCGAGCGGGGCCGCGGTGCTTTTCCGGGTAACGGAGCAGAGGGACCGGTCCCAGCAGCGAGCCCGGCCCCGGTGGCGGCACCGAGCGGTCTCTGTCCCGGGAGCCCGGCGCCGGGCGCGCCCCGAGCCGCGCAGAATCTGGCGTTCCCGGAGCCCGCTCCCCGCAGCCAGGGGCTGCTCCGGCCCCGGGCCCGCCGGTAACGGCCCTCGGGGAGAGCTCGACAGCGAAATTCCCCAGAAATTCCCCAGAAACGGGTCGCGTGGCAGTGAAAGGCCCCGGGTCCCAACGCGCAGGGACCCCGCGTCCCAGAGGAGCTGCGGTTCCCTGAGAACCTGCCGGGGTCAGGCGGCAGCAAAGACTTTAACGGCGGTAAATTTCAGCGGGAGAGACCTGACTTGGTCTTCTCTCCCCTGACCCGCCCCCCGTCCCGGGACCGTTCCTGACCGGGTTATCAGCCTGACCGTCCCGCGCGGCCCCGCGGTTGCTGCGGGGGGTCGCCAGGCGGTTCCACCCCCGCTGGAGCCGCAGGACCCGCTCCCGCAACCGGGGGGTTCAGTGAAGCGTTAAAAATGGCGAGCTCCTGGGGCGGTCTGGGGCCGCGGCCCCTCGCGGGGGACGGTGACCCACGGACGGTGACCCACGGACGGACCCTGGCGACGGAGCAGGTGCCGGTCCCGGTCCCGGCCCACCGGGCTCCGTGGCCTCTCGGCAGCTCTCGCTAAAAATGTGAAGCGGAGCGACACCCCCGAGAGGGACAGCTGCCAACATCTGGTGCAGATCAGGAGCTCCATCTCGGCAGTGCTTGCTCATACAAACTTCACTTTATTTTAATGGGAGTTTTGCTCAAGAGAGTTTCTGTATTTGAGTGAAATCAAGGGCCGAGCCGCCTCACTTAAAAGGAATAATAAAACTTTAAACAATAAAACCAGACTTCAGGAAAATAAAATGCTGATTTGTAACTGCAGAGGAAAAGGTTGGACATCCTAAACTTCAGAATTCTTTATGTTGGTGACATTGCATTTTGAGAATATTGTCTCCACTTTTATGACCAAGAATTTCATACTATAAAATCCACTATGTTTTCCCCTCTACGTTGACAGTTTCTGTCTAATAAATGAGATCAAAGAAAACATTCCTTCAGTGAAGTCTGTCCAGACCCAGGCACTGCCAAGATGGTATCAAGGGCCATAATGGCATCTACAAAAGAATATAAACGTGTGGAAGCTCCTGGTGAGATTCCTGGGTTCCCTCCGAGCTTTCCGGGGCGGTTTGCGTGCGCTGGGTTTCCTCACAGTGGGCAGGAGAGGAGCTCTGGTTTCTCACCCCCTCACCCCCCCCAGCTTTCGCACCGCACTGGGGCCAGTCCGCTCTCCCCTGACCCCGAGAAAAGCGCATTTGGCAGCGGTTTTTCCTCCCGACATATTCTGGAATAGCCTAACGCCCCAATAACACCGCACCAGTTCCCTGATCTGAAATTAAAAGTTTTGATGTGTTTGAAGTATGGGTATTCGCACGCAGTATTAATGAAAACCATTCAAAGGTCTTGCTCTTTTCTTGAGCTGGAAAAACAAGTTCCCACTCCCTTTGTCAGTCTGGCAGAAAACTGACATTATTGATGTTTTCTTTCCCAGACATACCTCTTCTATGACTTCTGTTACACAATGTGCAGTGACTACCCCGTCTATAGCCACCCTCTCACCAGCCGCAGCCAGCTCAGGGGATGAGGCTGTTGGTGTCTGCATTTTCCTGTAGGTACTTAAACCCCCTCTGTTGGGAAGCAAAGCTCTCCGTTAGAACCGAGGGCTCTTCCTCCCTCAATGTGAAGAAAAATCAGATTCTAGGAATAGCCAATGAATCCTCTCCCCTAATCCCCCGTGTTCTGGTGAAAATGGCTGCCAAGTTGCACACGAAATGCAAATAAAATTTTACAGATTATACTTTTCTATCCTGAGACTAACCCTGGTCGCAACCCAAGAAGAGATGAAATAGGAGGAAACACGTCACCTCTCCGAGGAGCATCAGCAGCGCGTGCGTTCTTCTTCGGATACAGGTTGAATCCATCGATGCTTCTGTGTGGAAAACCGCAAGAGGGGGCTGGATTTCCACCAGGTTCTTCCCGTGTGATTCCCTGGGAGGGACGGGGCTGGTGCCCCCCTCGCCCCCACACTCACCCCCAGGGACCCACATCCCCGGGTGGGCGCCGTGTCAGAGGACGAGATCCTGACCTGACGTGTGTCCCGCTCTCCACGCGCTGCTCGTCCCGGCACCCGGAGCACCTTGTTCTGCAGAAATAAGTTGTTTCCCCGCTTCCAGGTTAAAAAGGCATCTGGACAGGAATTCCTTGCTGGAAACACATGAGAAAGATACACTCAGGTCCTGTTTTCAGTACTTTACTAATGGAAACTCAACATAAAAGCAATCAAACACACCCAAACAACAACAACAATAAAGGTCCCTTTTCTATCCTGTAGTTAAGCCTGCTTAATTTGGCACTACCTCAAACCTCCCAACCAGCCCTGAGTTACTGCTGGCCCAGTCCACTGGTTCCATTTCAGCAGCAGCAAACTGGAGCAGATGGGAACGTGTGGCCACAAACGGGCCTTTCGACAAGGGCACGGTCTTAGCCCGGCTGACACCCTTCCCGTCTGCACCCCGGGATCTCCCAGCAGGAACCTGCTGCCCCTCCAACACCCCTGTGACCTGCACCCACCTCGGGACAGGGACTGTCACTGGTCTCTGCTGCAGGAACCCTGCACTGAGTAACAAACACACACGGCCCAAACCCCATTGCTTCTGCCAGCGCCCTCCGAAAGCACCGAGCTCCCCGCGGTCGCAGGCAGGGTACACAGATCCCCTGCTGCATCTCCCTCTGCTCACCTTCAACCTTTGCCTCCCTCCAAGGACAAGTGACACTCAGGCAAGCAGGAACCCCGTCAGACTCTGGCCACTGAGACCATCTGGTTGCCTGCCCAGACAGTTTCCAGAGCACTTTTTAATGGCAGGATCTAACACCACGTGTAAACGCGTGGAATGGAAATAGAGGGCAGGGAAGTCAGTTGCTCAGGGGGCAGCATCAGACCCAGGACAGGACAGTCCCGTTCTGCTGCCCACCTGTTATCGCTGCAGTGAAACGTGAGTGCAAACCACAGCTCACACGTTTGTCTCAGCTTTTCATGTCTTTTTGGGGACAAAGATGACACAAAAGGCAGAGTGTATAATGAAAATTACTCATTCTCAGCCTCCATATTCTAGTTCCTTTATCATAAAAAGGGGGAGATAGACTTCTTCCTTCCTGGGACTAAACCCAGTAAAGTACTAACTCTTTTCCACAGTTCTATACACAGATTCGGAATTTATTTTCCAATAGTGATGTCACTAAAAGAGTTCTTCCTGGAGTTTCTTAATAAATATGAGTTTTGTACTGCTTCCATCTTTCACCTCCGTGTGTGGATGTGCCAGGGCTGTGCAAAGGCCACAGTCAAAAAGCGCTGCTGCTCCCTGGCACCATGACACCGGGAGCTGAAAAAAAAAAAAGGGATGTAATTTCTTAATGATACTATTGCAAACCCATTTCCCGTTTCAAAATTATGCTCATTTCCTTCTCCGAACATTTAAAACAGTCTGGCTCCCAAAGGCTCTACACTAACACATGATCCTTTGGAGGCCACCCGAGATGTGTTTGTGGGAAGGGAAGGAGGTGTTTCCACTCGCTCAGTAAAGCAGCCCCATAATCCATGAGGTTCTTTGCCAGGTTTGTATAAATTCCTTCAACACTGGACAATTCCAGTGACTGTGCTTTGGTTTTGCTGAGAGTGAACCCTCTGGGGGTAGCAGCCGAGCAGACACATCCTCCCCCGAGGCTGTGGGTCTCCCCGGCAGCTCCTCACCAACCCAATATTCGCTGTTTTGCCCCGGCCCCTGCCCCACAGAACGGGCCCTGGAGCCCCCTCGAGGGGGAGGACCAGGGGAGGTCCTGTCCATGCCAGGAGCTAACTGAGCATCACCACACCTAGAAGGGGCAAAAATTACACTTAATGAACTCACAAATACTTATTCCTGCAGATTTAGGGGACAAGGACCCGCTGTGACAAATATGTTCATAAAAATAAATGGTTAATTTTTAACAGTTTAAAAAATGTAGCTTTAAAAGTGCATGCGGTGAGTGGGCAGGTTGTAGGGAGAGGGAACTTTTCAATAACGTAACAGCAGAACTGCAAAAAGCCATTTGAATCTCTAATGAGGCAGAAAGTTGACATTATTTCAGTGAGTCAGTGTCAATGGTCTCACACCATCCACGCTAAAAGCATTCAGAGCATCTTATTGATCAGGTTTGTAACCACAGCTGAAAAGCACAACTGTTTTCTCTCTGTTGTATGATCTTTTTGGCTTTGTTCTTTGTAGTCCTAAAGCTAAAATCAGTTTCAATTGTTCAGCACGAGGCTGACCTCACCCACTGCTGAGGAACAGGCAAAGCTGTTTTGCCCATTCATTTGACAAATACCTGAATTTTTCTCTACCCAGACAAACAAAGAGCTGCTGCTACCAAGGTGATACTTTATGAACAGTATTTCTGAAGTAGTCAACTCAAACACATTGTTTGATAATTGTTTTTAAAGAAACACTGGCATTTTTTTCTATTCATAAGCAGCTGATTCCTGCACCAAAGGAGTGTCTCAAGCTAAAATAAACACCACTCACCAGCAGCGCAGTACGTTGGATTTCAGGTGTTGGCTACATACTCCACTCTCTGCAGGTGACACCCCACTCATGACAGTCTTTTAGACTTCAGTTTCCAGAACTCCACATCTAGGATGAAGTCTCTTTTCTTTCCTTTGAAGATACTTGTCACCACGACACACACAGCTCTCAGTGACCTGACTTCAATAACACACGTACGATGTCTCAGGTAAAGGCAGGCTCCAATTTCAAGATAGAAAAACCTGAGAAAAATCCAGAGTGACACTCCTGCTACAGTACACTGCTGTGGCCATGTGCATTCCATGTGTGCTGTATGGGATTCAGTGACGCCGCACGGGAGCAGTGAGGTACGCCCAGGACAGCACTCTCAGAAAATAATTACATCAGCTCTTCACTGAAGGCAACACTTATTGCAAACCATCTTAAGTAATCTTTGGTTGAAGAGAGAATGGCCTCTTCTTCTTGCCTTGGAATTGACTCCTCACAAAAGCTCTGAAAGGCAGAGCCGCAGCCAGAAACTACACGTGAAAGCAGAGTATAGAAGATGATAAATCATCCATCAGATCCTACCTTTGAAATTCTCAGGACATTCTGTGTGAGTGTCATGGGCTCAGTAAGCAAATTCCTCTTCTGTTCCACTCTCACTGAAGACATTCTTCACTAGTAAAATATGAAAAATTTGTGATCAGAAACCTGTGTCCATCTGACGGGGAACCAACAGCTGAGCCAACAGTACAGCCCCACCGCTGCCAAAGCACACTCCTTTGTAGCCAACTGAGCCTAAGAGCATCAAGAAGAGACTGAATTTTTAGCATTTAATGTCTCTTCTTCATCCAAATAACCCCCACACCTTGAAACAAAACCCCAAATCCACTCCCACCCCCCAAAAAAAGAAAAAAAATTCAAACCCCGTCATTATATTTGCTTCAGAACATTTAGTTTAAGCTGGGGTACCTTAAAAATGTGCATTTAATAGAACGATCTGGCACTAGCCCTGGAACAAATATTTGATCTTCAGATTCCTTTTATTTTATTTTTCTGCCATAAAATGTCCCACGAGGCTTAGAGCTGCAGAACCTCACAGTGCTGTTGCCTCACGTGCCAAAATGGCCAAATCCCCTCCTTATCAAGCCTGCGCTGCGGGGGCTGCCGTTGTGAGACACCCCGTCTGACACGGCGCTAACGGGGCAACAACACCCCTCCTCTCGTGCACCAACACCCCTCCTCTCCTGCACCAACACCCCTCCTCTCGTGCACCAACACCCTTCCTCTCCTGCACCAACACCCCTCCTCTCGTGCACCAACACCCCTCCTCTCGTGCACCGACACCCCTCCTCCCCTCTCAAAGCAAACCCTTATGTTCCTCACCAGCTGCCAACGTGCAGAACGTATACAGTAACCCAGGTGGTCACCCCCCGTCCCAGCAGCAGCCAGGCTGCTCCCCAGGCCAGGTGTCCCCCTGGGGAGGCTCCGTGGGGCTCGGTTCCACACTCCCAGAGGCCGCGGTGACAGGACTCGCCGTGTCACGTTTTGCAGTGGTGTCCTAAACAGCACGTGGCCCCTCCACGGCTTTTGGCCAGCGAATGACTTCAACTCAATTTAAACACCGACTCAAAATTTGTAGCAAGGTATGTGCTGTGTGACTCATTAGAACCATTAATTTGGACTCTTTTTTTTCATTCCTTGTACAATTCCCTTGGCTCCCACCGTTTGGGGACCTCGTCTATGGCTCCACGAACAGCTCCACCTTGCCCCGTCCCGGGGGGGCAGCAGCTGCGGCGGGCGTTGGACCCAAGGGCAGACGCACAACGGAGCAGGGTTCAGGGGCGCAACGGGACCGTTCTGTTGTCTGGGAAACAGTCTCCTCAGCTCCGCGGGACGTGACAGCTACCAGCCAGATCATGGTTTTTCTTGCAAGCATCACAAATGTGCATGTGATCAAGTAGGCAGATGATAATCACATGTTATCACCCACAACTCATGAGCAAGCACAGTAACAGCACAATTAAAGACAAAGCCACGTATTTTAAAGTATTTTGAAATTGTTGATAATCTTGTGTTGTTTGGCAATACTCATGTAGGTCTCCCCTACATCTGATCCTTGGTTAATTCTAAAGATGACATCATCTCTTACAAAAACACACCACACTGTCAAACCTTGAGGAACCAGCCCTGACAGGTTGTGGTCATGACACATTATGTGTTACATCACAGAAGTCATACTCACTCATGGTCTTCAAACCGTGCTCCTGGATCCAAATCTATATAAAGCTCTTTCTTTCAGAAGTCGGCTACTCGACCGGCTGTCTTCTGACATGGGTTAAAGAAACCGCAACCTGGAAATAAAAGTTGAGAATTCTTCATAGACAAACTACTGCATGGAAGTGGCTGCTTGGTCACCAGTGCTGACACCCACAACAGCACAATTATCAGATCAATTATAAACCAAACAGTCCCGAGATCCCCCTAGCTTGCATCTGTCGGAGGCTGACACACAGCAATGGTCAAGGCAAGCCATTAAATTGTTTCTGTTCAGTTTTGTGGGCCAGAGAACAGGTAGACCCCGGACTTAAGCCCATTTACGCTGTCCAGAACTGTGAGTGAGCAAGGAGTAGTATCTCAGGTGATACACATATGGAAATGTCACAGAGATTCTCTCAAGGTTCTACACTCAACTCCCAGGAAAGGGTTAGTGGGAGCTGAGCTTCCACCTCACATTTCTCTTTTTCAAGATCTGCCTTTGATGGCTTTTCCAAGACAAAAGAATGGTTCATCTGGCATTAGAATTCAGAATTCACAGCTCCCAGTTCAGCCAACTAAGCCACATTTTCTCACTGAACTTTCTGATGCTTTTTCTTTCCTTTCCGTGCACGCATGCACACAGGATGTGTGTGCAGAGGAACCCTCGCACATGGCTTACAAACTTCATTTCCTGAAGCAGTTTTACTGATGAATTTTGGGGTGGACAGATCAGCTCTTTCCTCAAACCTCTGCAGATGCCAGAGATTTGGAAAAGTAGGTAATTATTGAACAGACACTAATTTTAATATACATATTGTTCTAATGCTGTATTTTTCATTTTGAGCAGCCTTGAGGTATTTATTAAATTGCTAAATACTTAAGAAACTTAGTTTTGATTAAAATGAATCCTGAAAGGGTAGCTTAGTAATGGCTCTCTACAAACACATAACTGAAATACATAACGTGCGGCCAGCTGTTAAGACGCCTGTTTCCATAACAGCACCCATCCACAGTGAGGTCCATGATGGCACAGGATCCCGTTTCTATGGTAATGGAATGTCTGAGCCTCAAGGATGCACAGAAATCCAGCATGAGAAGTAGGAACTCATGTTTCAGACTAAAGGGGTTCCTTGTTTATACTTACCTGTGTCCAGCCACTTGTCACCTTATTCTTATCCCCACACTGTAAACTGGTTACGCTGGTGACTCTCTTTGGCTTGTTTTTCTGAAGCAATAGCTGGTATGTAGTCATTCTGCCTGCCCTCCTTGTACAAGTTCTTAAAATGTTGGTTAATCGTAATCGAGTTAGACTGTGGGAGTGGGGCTCAGCAGCCCCAGGTGGTGACACCAGGAAGGAAGTCCATGGGGTGAATTCAGCTGCTGCTTGGCCAGAGAGACCAGAAAAGAAGGGCATTTGGTACAGAATATGCATTTATGGTCCTTTGTAGCCACTTCAAATAGGCAAGTCACCTGTAACAAATAAATCAGAAGTGTTGGAGGCGGCATGGTAACAGTTCTGTGCAGGAGTGTGCACGGACACAGACAGACAGACACACACATCAGTCTGTCTGGGAGCTTCAGGTTTTGTCTTCTGAAGTGAGTTATTCCCCTTCTAAGTGATACCAGTTCTCAGCAACGCTCCTGCTCTCAATTCTTTGTGCTTTCCCACATCCCTGTATCCAGCGTGCCAGATATTTGCCTGGAAAGACCCTTCCAGATTATTCTTCTGGGGTCAAATTCACAAAGGATCAGTGATGTGTTAGAAGGTGGGGTTAACTCCCAGCAAACTCACAATGGATCCTTTACAGGTGCCCATCAAAAATGAAAACTAATACAACTAAACCCCAGACTTTTATTTTCAGTAATTTCAGCTCATATTTTGTGCCAAGGTGAAGGCATTTTGGGGCAGGTGTTTGGAAATTCAGCCTGTGCAAAATTCAGTACGGACCCGGTGAGGGAAACTGCCAGTTGAAAGTTACCAGTCACATTTCAGTGTGGTTATTTAAGGAATCGTTAGCAACTTGTAACAGAAGAACAAGCAGGCTCAGTCTCCACGGTTCCACATGTAACTTATTAGCACGGACAGAGCCCCACATTTAAATACAACGGGTTGTCTCTCCTCGCTGAGGACTCGGTGACTTGGGTGAGATTCCCCGTGCAGCCTGAGCCTGGGTGCAGCCAGGGTCTGGGGGCTGAAGACACTTCTTACCTGTACCCAGGATTTCAGGACAAGGAGATAACGAATGTTAATAGCTGAAAAACTGCTGATGCAGTTTTGGTGTCTGGTTTTGAAAATCAGAGCCGTTAATGGTGTCAATAAATTACAAAAAGTCATGGTAATCCAATTACTGCTATTTTAAAACACTAAGGTTCCTTTGTAGCTATGGAAACAAAAATGCAGACATTAATGAGCAAGGGGGAAAAAAACCTGGTGTTTCCTTGACAACAGATAAAAGCAGAGCTCCGTGAAACCCAGAGGGGAGAAGGGCAGAAACGCCTTTTACCCTGACACACCGCTGAACCTCAGGTCCAGCGCCACGAGACACGTCACTGCCCCGGAGCAGCAGAACTCTCTCACACCACCATCGCTGTTGCAGTCCCCCCCCAGCACGAGACGTCCTGTGTCTTCCACTGAGTGTCCTCCAGAGAGGTGGCACGGGCAGAGGGGACGCTGCTGTCCCACTCCCAGCTGTCCAAGAGCAGCTGTTCCCTGGAGTGCAACAGAAATTCTCTGCATATACACACACACACATCCTATCCATACGTACAGTATTTCTTTTCCCAGTGCAAAGCTGTGTAAATATTAGGGAAGATTATGACACTAAAGGGATACAAGGAGCGTACAACTTTAACTTAATTATCACCGCTCCAGGTTTAACTAGACGCTCTCACACAAGCCAGAAATACTTTTGTCCGAGGAACTCGACATTGCTGAAGGACAGCAAGACGAGAGGATGTGAGACAGAGGTGAGTAAGACACCAGTAAGATTCCAGGGCTGTCTTCCAGTGGACAGTGTACAGCACAACTGATATGTATTGATATGATACTGAATATTGATATGTACAATAATTTAATTAACTTGATAACTAGAAGAGTTAATTGGCAAATTGCCCATAGGCATTTTGGAAGAACCGAATCTTCAAAACAAGGTCTTTGTTCAACTCTCCCCAGCCCATGGTATTGAGAGCATCCCTTCATAGCAGGAAGGGAAGTGTATCAATGCGTTCAAAATCCTAAATTCTTTGTGTCTGTAGCAATAAAGGACTGGATACTGAGCTGCAAGAATGTAGGGTTTCCTTGACAACATGTTGAGAAAAACTGCAACTACATAAAAGATTATGGAGAAAATGAATAAAAAATATAGTTGGGTTGGCTGAAGGGTTGGGAGAGGGATTTACCTGCGTGACGGGGGCTGCTGCGGGGCTGGGGGACAGGGACGCGCTGTGCCCACCGCTCACTCAGTGGTGCTCCCTTCTGCTGGTTCTGACACGGATCTGAAAGGTGGTTCAAATGACCAATGACCCTGTCATATTCTAGTCTCATTTTCTGTAAAATACATTTATATTAGTGTAGCTGGTGGCTTTTAGAGCATTTCTGAAGACTATCAGAAGTTCTGAAGTTATGTTTTTCTATGACAAACAAGAAACAGATGGCAGGAGAATGTCTGTACTCCAGCTTGTGCTGTGTGAAGCCCAGCTAACCTTGCTGGCTTCTGGAGTTGAAGCAACTGTTCCTCTGAGAGCTACATCGATCTTAAGTGCATCCTAATTGTAATTACTCATATTTATGACGTGATATGCCTGAAAATACTATAACTTATTACTCCTGAAACCTAAAAGAACTGGAAAGACCCTTCATAGTCCTCCTGTAAACCATCTATTTTGTTGAAGAGCCATCACAACGTCCTCCACTTTTTAACCCCTGAACTCTCAGCAGAGGATGATGTGAGCGAGGAGGGGTAACTGGGCTCTCTTTGTCACTGCCCTGTCCCCTGGTGCTCCAGAAGCAAAGCCAGACTCTGCCTGTTCTCTCAGCTGTCTGGGGGTTTCTTGGGTTGTGACTATTCTTGTGAATTAACCCATCCAACAGTCCTTCAGCAGAGCTGCTTATGCTGAATGAATACTAAAAAACAAACCAAATAAACCCCAAATCAACCCTGTAAGATGATTCAGCATTTAAAACCTGACCTAAAACACATTAAATCTAAATCTGGAAAAAAGGCCTGTGGGATTTTAAAGGAAGCTGCTTTGAGACTAGCTTTTGATTTTCCCTTCAGGTGAGTGTCTCCACATACACCCTGCTGTTGGGGTGCGAAAATAACCCAAGCACTTTACAGAAAAAATTCAGTTCTCAGTGAAACACTAGTGTTGCATGCACAACCAGCTGAACCTTCTCATTTTTGTGATTGCCTGAGCATTTTCTCAGCAGCCCCAGGGTCTTTACCCTGTGGGATCTATTACTTTCGCCTTGTGTTTTAGCTTTTTTCCTTGCACTGGCTTTTCTTTGGCAAGCACACCCATGTTTGCTCCTAATGAAGCTGTGGCTCTCCCTTTTGCTGTTCAAGCACAATTTTGTTTTCTCTTGGCCTTTTTTTTTTCTGGAATGGCCTGACCAGTATGTGAATACACTCCTCTTCAGGGTGGCACTTCCTCCTTCCACAAAATACACCGAAGTGCCACGGGAGTTTCAGTAGTTACTGGGCAGTGGGGTCATGAGGGTAATAGTTGGCTGCCCAATTTACTGGAATGCCTTCATTCCTCCTGCTTTGAATATTTTTTTTAATATTCATTTTTTTCCCAGATTTTTAATACTTGCTTTGAAAGATTCTGTTAATTTACAGAGCTGTGATCTTTGGGGGGAAAAAAAGTCATGTTAAGTGCTATGGTGGAAATGCATCTTTGGCCAAACAAAAGTTGTGGAGGTAACCGTGACTCCTGTACTTTCAAACTCAAGAGTTCACCTCTATAAAAGAAATATTGCTATTTGTGATAACAGATAGCAATACTATGTAATGATTCTTCATGGGAAGAGATGAATCCTCCTCCTCGGATTAGTGCATTTAGACATTCCAGCTGTTTCTCTATCTGCAGCAAAGTGGCCAAGACCCTGGCAGAGATGAGGGATGCTGCAGGGGCTCAGCAATGAGACGGCTGCAGCTTCTGTCACCTACAGAGACCAAAATGAGCAACACAGACCCCTCAGAGTTACTGCTTCAGCCTACATGGTTTGTTACTACACTTTTCAAACTGAGTCGAGAAAATTGTAATTAGTATTTTTTTTTTAAATACAAATTGTAGTAAAAGATTTGAATGATACTACTCGTTAATAATGCACAGGGATTAACTGGGCAAAAAGTGTCCTCATTGAGCAGACAGTACACAGAGATTTATTTAGCTTTTAGAGAAAGACAAAGTAATAAAAAGGTAAAAATCTGTCTTTTAACTTCAATACGCACAAAACAATTACAATGCCAGGGAAATTGCCAGTTTTACTGAACTGATTTAAGCCATTTCAGTTTGCAATCTACATCACGCCGTACAATGGCACACAGTCTGCCCTGCTGGCAGCCGTATTTCTTTTCTCTCCAAACGTGCACTTTTCTGTCTCACCTGAGGCCACAGACAGTTCTCTGGCAAAATTTTCATGGAGCTGAGCTCAGCTGTTAGTTTATAGATGAAAGAAGAATTTAAGCTTCTACTGTGGCCAGTAGCCAGCCCCATTTAATACCAAGTCAGGCTGTACTTCAGTGTATTAGCGGCAGTACCTCTGACAGATTTACCAGACAGATGTAGAATTGAAGATTGTTTTTCATTCATTGCAGCGTGATTCATTGTTTAACTGCCTTTATCAGATTCTCTGTTAAAGGTTGGGATTAGTAGTCCCCAAATCTAGCTGTGCTGGTTTTACGTGACTTTCCAGCTGAATGTCCCTGTGAAGATGCGCGTTTAACAAGTGCTGGTCCCTTACTGTCATGGAGCAGCCCAGTCAGAAAGGTTCCTTAAAGTTTTCAAGCTCCTTTCTACGAACTGATTTGTCTCTGTCCCTTACTGTCACGGAGCAGCTAAGTCATTAATTAAGGTTCCTTAAAGTCTTCAAGCTCCTTTCTACAAACTGATTTGTCTCTGTTTCACACTTTGGGGTCAAAAATACATTTGAGAAGTGTCCTTGCTTGTCTGACAAAAACCTTCCACCCATCCCTCCCAAACCAGTGTATTCCTAACCATTTATCTGCACCTGCTCTCGTGCCAATAACTGTACTTCAGCTTAACCCCATGACGTTATAGAGAGCAGCCCCTTTGTCTCACTCCCGCTGGTCTCCCTTACACCCCAGCAAACATTCCCTGTGATTCCTGCCGGGCGTGAAGCTGAGCAGGAACGGGCTGGTGGGATGGCCCTTTTCCTGGCTGTGATTTGGGGAATATTCGAGGGGACACTCCTGGTGTAAGGTCTCCCACTGGCCGTGTGGGCAGCGCCTGCCGTGGCTGCTCGGTGCTACCCCGACCTGGGTGCCTGTTTAGCACGTCCAAAGGCAGAAATACAGCGTCCTCTGAAGACTTCTGCTGTGGAAACCCAGATGCCTTTTGGAATATGGGCTCTTGTAGGTTAACTAAAAAATAGCAGCAAAAATCATAACAAAATGTTCGCACCATATAAAATCAAAAACCTTCCTAAATACTTAATTTCCCTTTTTAAATTTAGAGGCTGAGGAATAAACTTGACTGGATTACATCTGGAAAAAAAAACCAAAAAAAAAAACACCCAAACCAACAAACAAACCTTAGGAAAAGATAAAAGAAAAAAAAGTAATAATTTTTCATTTGTGCCTGATGGGGCTGTGGTTTTTTTTTTTTTTTTTAACTGTTTGCAAATCTTCAGTGTAATGGTTTGAAACCCAGTCGTGTCATTTCTTTACGCCCACACACAGAGCTGCAGTAGTGCAGACACCGTAGCAGCAAACCATATTACCAGCATCGGCCATTAAAACTCTTCCCCCACCAGGCGTGGGCTGCCTTCGCCCCCTCCTCTCCGCGCACACACCCCACCACCCACCCCTCAGTGTTCACATGCTTAAAAAAAAGAGAAGAGAAAGACACTGAAAAAAGGAAACAGGATGCTGCTTTTGTCTCAACGCTATTCCAGGGAGACCTGAACCTCTCCACCTGCCTGTGAATTGGCCACCTAAAGGTTAGCAAGTGTTTTGTTATCATTTTATATAGACAGAGATATCGTTAAGACAGACATTTTAAAGTTTTGGGTTTTTTTTTTGATGTGATGGTTCTTTCAGTTAGCAATGAGAAAGATTTTTCCTAAAACACAAAGCATTTTAGTACTGGCCCCACTTCTGTTTTTAGGAGGGCTTAAATCAGTATTTTTTCATCATTTAGTCCAACCTCCTAAACTTTAAAAGATGGATTAGGGTTATTATTTCTCTGTTAGAGCAACCTGTTGATTACAGACTGCTGGCTGGAGGTTGTTAACTCTTTCCTAACAAGGGAAATGCTCGGGAGTGAATTTGATGAAAGGACAAAAGAATGGAAATCCTTTAAGGTTTTTAGACTTTTTAAGCACTAACAATCCTATTTTTTTTTTCCATTGTGAAACCACCAACAGTGTTATAAAACCAACAGATGGGTGAGACGTGTTTCTTTTTAGAAATAAGTGGTGTAAATTTAAATTAAATTGTGGTGTGAATTTAAAATAAAGACATATCATAAACTAGAAAGTATTTCTTAAGACTGGAGCTGAGAAAAGTAGCAGCATAATAAGTAGAATAGGAAATATTCTCTCATACAAATCGCATGAAGAGCTCAAAAGGGCCAATACAATGTTTACTGACACACTGAAATAAATTTTAGCTAACAACGTTCTTATTGATTGATTTAAGTCTTTTGAATGTTTTCATTTACGGATATTCAAGAAAAGGAGAATCAAAAAGATAGAAAACTGCATACTTAATAATGATCAACACAACTGGTGCTATTCTAGAATGAAGGAAAGGTGTTACAGAACTCATTCTACTTCAAAGGTTCTAATACTGTATTCTGCTACAGTGTTTACAAAAATAAAAAAATAAACCAATTTCACTGCTGTTACACCATTGTGGAAGTACAGTGTCAAAAATACTCATCCTCAGGAAATGGTACAAGAATTTCAAAGTTTGATCAGGGTTTTTTCTAGTTGCTCTGTACTTCGGTAACACACAGAGCAGGGCAAAACTTCAGGAACAACGACTTCTTAAGAAGTAGCAGAACTTCCCAAAGTCAGAATCTGAGCAAGAAATGTCATCACTGAAAGATTACGAGGGTTTCAGAAGACCAGGGAATCCCACGTTTTCACCCTGACTCTGCAGGGGGCTGGGGCTCAGCGGCTGCTGCGGCTGTGAGTGCTCTGCAGGCTGAGAGAGCAGCCACAGCCCTTCCCAGCACACGAAGGGTGAAGTCAGTACTTCTGGGATGAGACATTTCAAGGTACGAACTCAAACTGAGAAACGAGCAAGGCAGAAAAAGCAGAAAACAAGATTAACGGTAACTGCTGGGTTAATCAGGAAATGTATCAGTTCCGTTTTGCTAGGCTGAATTAAGGTCTAGAAAGCGCCAGAATTAGGGTACTCATAAACCTTTCCATCAAACAGGTAGTGTGTAAAGTCCCTGCACAAAATATATTTCAGACCCTGTGTTTTACTATAACTTTATTATACTAGTATTTAAGTAGAAGTTTTGTCCAGTCAACCAAGGGAGTTCCTCATAAACACCAGCCCCTCGTGCTGGCTGTCAGTGTGGGCCAGCAACTGGAAATGCTAATTCCAGTATCTGTATCTTCTGCTGACACCAGGATATTGTGTGCTGCTTGTCCCCATAAGAAAAAATAATAATTAACAATCCTATAAGATACTTTCTTTTCATTTAAGTTGATCAAGTACTTTAAAATACATAGTTGATAGGGCCTTTGAAATCTATTTCCTTATTCGTACAGAAAGATGCTTATTGCTACTTTCCCTTCATCCCACCTTTGACTAAACCCTGTTGGTATCTTTGAGGGACAGAGGGTTTTAGACACCTGGGAAGAGGCACTTGCTACAGACTCTTGGAGCCCAGAACCATGTACCACAGTATGTGGGGTCATCTCCCCAAACCCTGGTGAAGACATGAGCTGAGAGTGAAGAGCCGTACAGCACCACATCCTCCCTGCTCTGTAGGACCTGCCACAGGCACACCTTTCTGCAGAGTTACAGCAGATACTTTGCTGTATGATGAGCCAACTGAAGTTCAATGGGTTTCCCTGAGCAGGAAAATGTTTTGAACGTAAATGCATATAAAGAATATAAATGAATATAAATAATCTTGCAAAGAGATCTTGGAGAGCTGGTCAATGCCCCAAGCCTGGGGCATTTGGACAATGCCCTTAATAACATGCTTTAACTTTTGGTCAGCCCTGAATTGGTCAGGCAGAGGGACCAGACGGGGCTGTAGGTCCCTTCCAATTGAAATGATTCTGTTCTGTTCTGTTCTATTCTATTCTATTCTCAGCTTAGGAAGTGACATCCCAAAATAGATTGGTTAAAAAGAGAAAACAAAAATCACCTAATTTCAAATAGAACTATGCATCTTTTTTTCACCAATCCTTTGTTGACTGTAGCACAGAATAATCCTCCAGATCTCACATACATGTGAGAACCCATTTAGGAGCGTAACTATCTCCCAGCAGAGCTGGAACAGTTCTCTGTGTAGTTGTATCCATATGGCCAGACTGAGCTGCAGCTGAGAAGTGTGAGTCATGTAAAGCAGTTCACAATGTCATTTTCTAGGTTCGCTGATTTTGAGCGTGAGCAGCGCCATTACCAATTACTGGGAGCATTTCAGGGTATAATAGAAACTAGAAGGATTTTAAGTAACCATACTAGGCCCTGTTAAAAGGGTTTTTTGTCCCCTAAATAACTAAATGACAGTCAAGAAAGGTAAGAAGGATAAGACAGAAATATTTCTCCAGCTCCAGAATTAGAGGCCTACTAACATGGGGTCCAGAACCAAAGGGCAAGCAGCCCAAGCCACAGCAAAGCTCTCCAGGAGCAGTAATGCTGTGCAGAATGAAAACCCACCGGCACCTCCAGCATTAGTCCATCATCTAACCACTACAAGAAAGACTTTCTACTGAAGTGGGTCCTGGACAAACAAGCACACGTTACAGCTCCACCACTCTCCAAGTTATGAGATACGGGCTCCGCCATCGGGACCGGGCAGGTGCTCACCACCAAAGTTATAACCAGATCAGAAGTGACATCTTCCACGAGACACTGCTCCTACGGAATTTTCACAGGCCAGATATGCTGCCTTGGTACCACCAGAGGGACCGCAAGTTGCAGTTTGGGATGTACCCACTGCACCCCAGCGGGTTCAGCAAAGGAGACAGCTCTTCCCATCCACGCGTCAGGCAGCGTCCCCCGAAAGCCCCTGGGGCTCCACGGCTGCTCTGGCCCGGGATCCTCCGTGAGGTCAACCCACAAATGGAGCCTATACTCTTAAAATGCTCTTTTCACTTCTCTCCACTGTCCCCTATCCTGTTTTCCCTACAGCTTTTCACAGATTTTAGGGAGGGTTACTGAGCATGACTCTAAGCACTTCATCGTTTTGCCCCCGGTTGCGGGTCCCTCGCAGCCGCTGGGCACGGAGCCAGCAGCCGGTGAGGGATGCCCACACTGGGCATTTCAAGTGTAGCAACTGTCTTCTCACCACCATTCTTTCCTTTTCCAACCCATTTTAAGAGAGATGTTTACTGTAAAGTTACAAGCAAATTACTTTAGTGCATCACCGGGCGGTACCATCAGCAGCACAGAACTCCACACTCTGAAGGGAAATGCTTCTGTTTGTAGGTTCCTACACAAATAATGGTAAAGGATATGAAGAGACTGAAATGCTACTTCATTTTCTTTTGTTTCACCTCTTCCTGTTTTCTGAAGGTTGCTACCGTGACACCAATGTAAAAAAAAAAAAAAAAAAAAAAAAGAAAAACCAACTGCCTACTTCTAATCTGTTTCAAGCCTTTGTCCTCGTTTCTCTCTGTTTGCACCAAGTACTGACAGAAATGAGGCTTCTCTGGCTGGAATGCCTGGCTCCATGAAAGGTACGTACCGAAATTACTGACAGACTCCTGAGGATTCCACTTCCCCGTGCTCCCTGGCATTATACTTCAGGTAGGGATCACCAAAAGCCATTTAAAAAGGCAAAGACTTCTAGTATAATATAGAATGGTATGAATGTTCAGAATGTTGGAAAGCTGTGTCTGTGAGCTCCAGGGTGTCTGCGGGGGTGCCCGCAGCCCGGGCAGGGCAGTGAGCGCCTCTGTCCCCCCGGCCCCGCGAGCCGGGGAGGGGACAGGACTGGGGCACAGCACCCACGTGTGCCGTGCAGAACACACAAATCTTTTGGTTCTATAATCCAAGATCACTGCAACAGTTCTGGCAAAATGAAGCAAAGTTTATAGAACGCATTTGAAATTAAGGAAAAATTATATAGAAAAGAGGAACACACTGGATTTAAAATGAGTTTTTTTATGCCCCTCCCTTATTAAAATACTTTATATATATTATATATTTTATATTATATACAGAATAAGACAGTTTCTGCTATGCCGATTTGCCCGACACTACTCCACTTTCTAACTTTTCAGTGTTCCACAGACCTGAAGGAATAATTCAAGCTAGGAACAAAATAATGGCACTTAAAGGGAATTTTCATGACTGGTTTTGGTAGCTTAAGAATCTAGAAAATTTAGAGAATTAGGCCAAATCTTGCTTTTAGTTTTGCTCATTTGAAATTTTTCTTTACCTAATTAGGATCAAGATTTTAGACGAGTAGTTCAATGCTGCACGTTACAAATGAGTTCAGAATGTGAGGCAGATGCTCAGGATGGAGCCTGGGGAATAACCACCACAGGAGGGATTTCTGCTTTAGAAAAGGACTGCCCAGAATTAACTTTGGGGTAGAATTAGTTTCAGATAAGCTATTTTTGTCAATGTACAAAGAACTATAGTGACTTTCTTTTTTTACATAAACGATAGGCATGAAAAGTATGATGCTATTCGCCCCAGCAGCATACAAGCCACAGAAGTTTCACTTGGGAAGAAAGTGTCTCTTGTTTGCTGTGAAAAGCAGTGAACTCGCACAGCTCTGAAAAAGTGATGGGATTGTGCATCACCATTTGGTTTAATTGTTTAGCATTAGTGAAATCTTTCTTTTAAATGTTCTGTACTCATTTGGGTATTTCCTTTGTAGAACATTAGAGAGCACTGAAATGATTCTCAGAATCACACTGCATGTTGGGCCCCACAAACTTCACAGAATAAGTGAAATTACAGAGAGCCTGGTACTTTGGAACTCCAGGATTCCTATGCATTTGATCCTTCATAGGAAGTTATTTTCCCACTTTTTCATGTGATGTGAGTGAGACAGTATCCTTGTCAGTTGTCAAGAAACAGAACTTCTCTTGGATCTCCATCCAACTCTCTTTCAGCTTACCAGCTTTATCAACTGCTCCAGCAGTAACTGCTGGATACTCAAAATCAATGCCATCGAGTTTCCCCTTTCTCCTTTATGTCAATTATTCCAAAATTCTCAGTAACTCCATGCAACAGAGATTTTGCTTTGAATAACGGTAATGTAGTGTCTGTGTCATATGGATGGAACCAGTCCAAATTTCAAATAGTATTTTTGAGTAAGTTTTTTTACTGTTTCCTAGTAATGATTACGGATTAAAATAGTCCAAGGAAGGTACAAAAACACCACTGGAGATTATGCAGTAAGGCAACAAATTGCAGATTTCACATTTAGCCACTGATAAGGTTATTTCAAATGGGGTTTTTATGACTGTTTGCACAAGAACAGCCCATTATTCATAAGAGCCAATGGATACAGTTGGGAGTATAGCTTTAATAAGGATTTGAATAAACATTTACAGATCACCTTCTAATTTTCACCCAGACTATAATTACAAGAGGTTATACTGATGCCTTTATCAGCTCTTCCAAAAATAATTTTCAATGAGCTTATTTGTACAGTTTCCTAGCCTGTTTCTAAGAAAGAAAAAAGACAAGACAAAATTTTTTTTAAAATAAGTAGTCTGGACCTCCACCCACCCTGATTATATCTGGACAGATTTCATAAGAATAGGCTCACTTTTTCCAAAAACTGTGTCTACAAAATGTTTTCATCTGGGATTGAAGGCAGTACACCGTAATACCACCTTAAATTGGAGAAAATTAATTTGGGCTACACAAAAGACGGCTTTAATTTATCCCACTATTTTGCTCTGATACCGTCTTTTCTGCTGTATACCTATTTCTGTAAATCTCACATGTAACACAGGACATGAGTTTCATTTTGCTGCTGTGTTTTCCCTTTGCATCACTCGTTGGGGTGCTCAGCCTGAGCCGGGTAAGCACAGAGCACAGCGGATGCGCAGCCGGGCTTCACCTCCCGCCTCTCCCCCGTTGCCCACGGGAACTGGGCAGTTCTTATTCCCAGAGGTTTCCAAAACTGGGCGGAAAAGAGCCCTGAGGGACCTGCACTGAACCTGGGGGGGTTTGTGCTGGAGACCTCACGAGGTCCCTTCTGACCTTCACTGTTCTGTGCTCTTCCTTAACACTTCTGATTATAAATTCTTAAATTAAAACTCATGGTACAACTATGTAATGGGAATATGGTTCCAGAAAGTTGAAACTGTATTATTTCTGGGGTGCTGAGATCCTCCACTTGCAAATCTGACACTCAGATTTATTTCTAATACTTTGGGTACACATTGT
This sequence comes from Gallinago undulata, assembly GCA_026546715.1. Taxonomy (NCBI): domain Eukaryota; kingdom Metazoa; phylum Chordata; class Aves; order Charadriiformes; family Scolopacidae; genus Gallinago; species Gallinago undulata. The sequence goes on from JAOTQQ010000005.1 coordinate 808,075, forward strand.
ATCTCCTAAGTGCAACGTTCAGTGTTCTTTACACTGTACTGAACTTTAATTTCTAGTTAAGAAATGAAAGATGAATCAATTTAATTGCAAAATGAAGTAATTATTGTCTGTGTATAAGATCTGTGCTATTCCCAATTGCTAGCTTTCCCGGTCCAGCAGTTGAAAGCGTTTATTTACTTTGCTGTCCTGCTTCGGTTCCCCTCCCTCGCAGGTAGCCGTGCACATGGCAGGTAGCCCTTGCCATGGAGGCCCAAGACCAGCCCGGTTTCACAGCGGCACCGGCAGATGGACCGGTTCCAGCCTCCTCTCTCCAGCCAGCCCCCGGCCCGGGCAGCGCGGCTCCTCGGCAGGACCCGGCCCCATCCCAGCCCCTCTACCTGAAAGCCCTCACTGTGCCCCTCTACCAGCCCCTCCAGGCAGGGTGCTGGCAGCCCAGGGGCCCGCTGGTCACCGGCAGGAGCTGTGTCCACCTGGAGAGCAGCAACGTCCCCCTCATCCTCAACCCACTGCTTCCCTCTGAAGGCACGGACCAGCCTCACTCGCTCTTTCCAAAGCAGCTTGGGCAAACTCTGACACTGAACATAGTCAGCACTTTACCGGTTCTGTCATCACCAAATTCTTGTGTAAACGCGTCTACTGGAAGCCTGGGAAAACCAAAAAAAGCTGGGAAATACGTCTGCAAACACTGTGGACGAGATTGTTTGAAGCCAAGTGTCCTTGAGAAACACATTCGCTCTCACACGGGGGAGAGGCCCTTTCCGTGCACGACATGTGGCATCGCCTTCAAAACCCAGAGCAACTTGTACAAACACAGAAGAACCCAGACACACGTCAACAACACCAGAGTGCCCCCGGACTCCGACAGCAGCTCCGCGGCGGAGCAGAACGGGAGATCAACAGAGAGCGTCGGGACACATCGGGGCAGCAAACTGCGTGGTGGGACCGGCGAGGACAAGGGGGGGCAGATGGAACAGGCGAGCTCAGAGAGCAGCGCGGGCGCTGAGAGACTTCCCAACGACATTCCTCCGCCGGCAGCAAGCAATCCACCGTTTGCTTCAGAAAATCAAGAAACGGCAAATCCGTCCTCCAGTGCAAAGGCCAATCAGGGGGTTCCTGAAAGAGAACCTGAGAGTTCACCGTCTGCAGGGGCTTTGCCGAACGGTCAGTGCCAGAGAAAGAAGATACGGGAGCAAAGGACCCCCAGTGCCAACAAGCACGTTCAGCTGCAAAGGCAGCAGGCGACCTCCTGGGACAAGCCGTGGGACTCCAGGGCGTTTGAGAACAAGCTGAAGAAGTGCGAGAGCACGGACTCGGGGTACCTGTCCCGCTCCGACAGCGTGGAGCTGGCGTCCCCCGGCCCCCTGCAGGGCCTGTGCCAGCCCGGCGCCGAGCCCGAGAGCCAGCCCGGCCTCCGCAGCCCCGCCAGGCCAGAGCCGGCCCAGAGAGCTGCCGCCTCCATGCTGGAGAAAAAGAGGCTGGAAGAACACATTTCAAAGCTTATTTCCCACAACAAAAGCGTGGTGGATGACACCCAGTTAGACAACGTCAGGCCCAGAAAAACCGTCCTGTCTAAACAGGGGAGCATCGACCTGCCCATGCCTTACACCTACAAAGACTCGTTCCATTTTGACATCAGAACCTGTGACGTCAACAGGAAAAAGAACCTTTCCCTTTGTTCAGCAAAATCTACCTTTGCACCCCTAGAAAAATGCAAGCCCGTGTTTTTTCACTCGGTGCCCACCCAGTTCTCCACCACCATCGACACCGTGCCCGTCACACGGAGCAACTCCCTGCCCGTGGCGGAGCGGGACAGAGCGGGGGGCTCGCAGCCCTCCTCCCTGGGGAGGCCGCCCCCCAACCCCCCCGGCGCTGCCGCTCTGCTGCCTGCCAACGATCCCCCTGCCAGCTCCCTGGATCTTCCCAGCAGCCATCCCCGAGCCCTGGTCCGGCAGGCGGCCGTGGATGATTTGCCGCTCGGCATCACGGCCGAGCCCCCTGCCCCCCCCAAGGAGCTGCAAGGGGGCCACAGGCCGGGGGCTGGAGCAGGAACCGCCGCCAGAAACAAGAGAGACAATCAAAAGAAGCTAAAGATGTTCTCTCATGAAAAATGGCAAATGTACGGAGATGAAACGTTTAAGAAAATCTACCAAAAAATGAAAAGCAGTCAAAATGCCAAGAAAATTAAACAAAGGGGCAATAAGATTACGGATATGACAAGCTTCACTCCTGATTCAAAGGAGTCAGTCAGCAGCACTGAAATCCCTGAGCAGAGGGATGGCAGGAGCTCCGCAAGTGACAGTCTCCCCCCGCTCCTGACAACAGGTTTAAACCCGGGTAAATCAGAGACCTGTGCTAACGGTGACCGCGCTGTGCAGAGCCTGTCCCCCGGGGACAATGCCCACAGCTTAACCTGCGCCATGGAGACATCTCATCCAGGAAACGCTCCAGCACAGACCGTGACGAGCAGGGCTTCCCCAGAGCTTGGTGACAGTGACACAGGCAAACACAGAGGTGACAACAGCACGTCCCCAGCTCCCGGCAGTTGTGAGCTTGGGCTCAAAAATCCACGGTGCTGGCTGAGCGCTAGCGGCAGGAATGATGCCCGCCTGCCAGCAGAGAGCAGCGAATGGGGAAAACCAAGCCCTGGGGAGGCATCCAGAGCATTTCAATCGGAGAGTAAAAGCACCTCAAACGCTGATGGAAGCCAGAGCAGGAGCGAGGGGACTGGCCAGCCTGCCCTGACCCCCCCGGGGGCCCACTGCAACAGCACCAGGGAAGCCGCAGGGAAATCCCGGAATTTACCATCAGAGAGAAAAAAGCTGAAATTTGAAGTGGAGAAGGCACCCAACGTTATTGCGAAGCCCTGCCCTGGTCCCAGCACTGAGGGCCGGGTGGGAAATGAAGCGGAGCAGGTCCGTTGCAGCAGCGCCCAGCGGGTGGCCACAGCACCCCTGACACCCAGGAAAGCACAGGAGCAAAAATTAAGCACAGGAATTAATGAATCCGCCGGAGGTACTGAGCATGCGGAGTATATGAAAACAATAACACTCCCCACAAAAGCTCTGAATTACAGTGATGTTAACCCTCTTTCGCATTCAGCAGGTATCTCAAAAGCTTCATTTGTGGGATTTTTAGGGCCTGAATTTAGGGGAAGTGATTGCAATTCTTCTGCCTTGCACAACGCAACAGATACAGATGTCAAAACATGTCTTGTGAAAACAGGAGCAAAGGCACCACTTTTTGATGCTGTTGATGTGTCTTCTAAAATTCATCATCTGCAATCTGGTCATTTAACTCCAATCCCACAACAAAATGCCTTTCCTCCAAAATATATCCTTACATTGCCGCAAGACAAGACAGCCTCAGATTTGTCGCTTTCGCTTCGACCAGAAGAGCAGATTCCCCCTTGCACACCTGTGACAGACACCTCAGCCACCCCCCCCTGCTCTGCCACCAGCAGGGCGCTGGGTTCTCACCCTGAGGATGTGGCTTGGTCCCCAGCAAAACCTGAGGTCAGACAAAAGGCCACCAACGGAGAGCTCCGATGGAGTGTCGATGCCAACTGGAAAACTCCAGTGTTTTGTTCACTGGTCAATTCAGAAACAACAAATACCTTAACCACAGCAGATAACACCTTTAAGAACCAAAACTTCAGGCATCAGGATATTATAAGAGATGCTTGGAAAAACAAACGGAACAAAAATGAATTAAATTATCAAAGGCAAGCAGAAGAGAAGTGGATGAGCATAGCTGCTTCCTCTGCACAGACCCCCCAGAAGAAAACAAGCTTTACTTCTGTGTATGCAAGTGCTTTCCTCGTACCAGCTGGAGAGAGGAAGGGTCTCCATGGTCCTTGCTCGGGATGTGACTCTCTGATAGGGACGCCAGTGTCCAGCAGGGCTGTGGAGCCAGCAGTCCCGGGGTGGGACAGAGGAGGAGGTCCCTGTGTTCTGGCAGCCCCAGGGCTGCAGGACACACACGGCTCCCAGCGTGTGGCAGGCAGCCCCGTGTCCTGCTACCCATCTTTTGGCACCTTCCATCGCCAGGCGCTCAGCACCCCCTGCAAAGCGTCCCCAACGCCCCCCCGCAGCGCTCCAACCTGCTGCTCCGGAGGTTCAACACCATCAAGCACGAAGGGCACCTTCCCATCACTAAATGCCGAACCCCAATTAACCTGGTGCTGTTTAACGAGGAGCCTCCCCCAGCCAGCCCAGCAGCCGGGCTCTGCCCGCTCCCCCCTGCACCCCCGCCACGAGGCAGCCCCCCCCGAGCGCGCGCTGGCGAAATACGACATGTCTGTTTTCAAAATGAAGAACATTAGCAGGACTGCGGCACACGGCCTAACGAACAGGAGCTTAAAAACAGTGGTTTCATCCTTTCCTAAAGGACAGCGGGCGCAGGAGGTAATATTAACAATGGCATTTCCTTTCTCCAGAGGGTGGAATTGGCTGACACTTCCCCACTCCCATTAGAAAAATAAAAGAGTTATCAAAAGTATACTTATGGGCATTTGCAGGCTTTGTCCATACAGAATTTACAATTTATGTTTTAATAAGATAAGTTACATATTCATTTGATGTGTGAAAGACATGTTCTTTTGTGTGAATATTTAAGTTTCTTTCGCTCAGGAATTTCAGTAGGAGCACTGTCCAGTGAGAAGACTGTACTTCTATTTCTTGATTTTTCCCTTTATATTTTATATTCTTCTGTAACAGCATACCTATGCCACTGTTTTCATTTTAATGAATATTTATATTAGAGTAGGACTTAAGTAGACCATTAATGTCAAGACTTTATTGTATGGGAGATTCTTGGAGTCCAAGACAGCCTGTGTACTCCATCTCTCATCGCTTACATACACTGAAATCTCACAAACCCAAACTGCATTAATGTTTAAGTTTTGAAAGCTTTTTTCTCAGGTAAGTGAAGACAGATCAGTCTGTGTGTGCAGATCCCAGAGCACCTCTGGGAGACTGAGCTTACTTTTTATGTAGGAATACAAAAGAAGAATACGAAAGCACATACACTAATTCTGTATAGATCCAGAAAAGCAGGGAGTTGTTTCAATTTTATTTTATAGAAGTAGATGGACAAAGTGATTAGAAAAAACTAACATAAAAATTCTAGGAAAAATTCAGAGTTGTGCTATTTAATTACTATGCTATTCAGTGCTATTTTAAAAGAGCACAGATTTCAATCTCTCAGTTAATGTAACTCACAGTTTTCATGTACTTAATTTTTTTTCCAATATTCTCAACAGTTGAACTCAGCAGCTCCTGGTGGTGCTTTCAGAAATATTTCAGAGCAAAGGAAGAAAACAGTAGTTTGCAAAAAGGAAAAACTGTCAACGAATAAACTCAAAAGGAGCCACAAACAGAAAAAGATTAAAGTCACCCCCAAATGGTAAGGAATATGGTTTTCAGCTTCCCTAGATACAGACAAATTTTTGCTAAAATGGGTGTAAAAAGTCCACAGAAAATAAAGAGCCATCCCCAAAATTCAACCTTGTCAAAATCAGGGGGGAAAAGAATCTCTTAGAAAGAGCAGGAGTTCCACAAAGGTAATCTATACAAACTCCCAGTGTGGTGTTTACTATCAGGAACAGACTTTTCTAAGCACAACAGACCTACCCAAAGAAAGATGAGGCCTGGTCGGCTGCCTGCCTCTGTGCTTTAGAAAGGATTCTTATCTGCCAGATTTTCAGCAGCTACTTCCATTTGAAGGAAACCAAAATACTTCAGTTTTTAATTCTGATAGATCTATAGATATATGCCCTCAGAAGATCTATATCCTGAACTTGGATTCACAAGAGAATGCAGAAGAATACCAAATTCTAGCATGAACTAACAAAGCCACCTGTAGTTTAAAGGATCGGCTTAAACGAAATGCAGGAAGAGTCTGAGAACAAAAATCTCACAGGCACATTGTCTCAATGGGCACTTTCTCTGTAAATAATGGGAATTCTATCAGAGGAACTTTAGCCTTGGCTCTTTCAGGAGCGCAGGGCAGAGCAATGGCTGACAAATCACTGCAATAAGAAGCACATATTGTGTGCACACATCCCTCTTACTTTATTTCATCACCAAAATCAGACAGAGTGACTCCCATGAGCACAAATCAGTGTCAGTGACTCAATCACCGCATCTGCTTTGGCAAACAGCACCGCAGTTCTGAAGGATCACAAGAACAAAAATAGAAGACTGAGGCCTATGTTATCCAGTCCAGTGACACTCTTCTAGGACTTTGTTCTGGTTTGGTTTGCGGGTGGTTTTTTGGTTTGGTTTTTTTCCTGCTGGTCTCAGAATGTATCTATTTGGCTATATCAAATAAGTACAGGGACTCAGTTAAGTACAGGTCTCTTGCCTAAAATCCCGATTATTTTTTTTCTGTCAACATAAAGGAACACCTCCTTCACAGCAGTAAATTGCTGCTAGCCCTAACTTTACCCAATGATGTGGTATTATTCTACTCTGGGTTCTTGCCCATCGCACATTTCTGTTTACCCTTTGGGTGCCGTGGCCATGCAGGTACAGAGGGAGGCTCGCACACGGACACGCTCAGTTGAAGATGAATGGCCTTAGCAAACAGCGCTGCTTTCCCAACAGAGCACTGGATGCTTGGAAAAAGGGCTCCTTATCACAACCCTGCAGAGTTAATAAGAAGTGCCATTCTCCTCAATCAAAGGTACAGGGTAAGTATTTTGAATATTTTTTAATATATTGAACGTCAAAACATCTCATGCATCTACAGAACTGACCGCACAATTTCCATATGCATACTACATATGTGAATTTGACAACTAGGAGGGCAGTTTAAAAATAAATAATTCAAAATAACCTTCCACTAGAAGCCTAAACAGTTTTAAGATGGATCTTTTTCTGTTTCTGAAACAAGACTGCGTATTTGCAGCGGGAAATGGGTTCAGTGTGTTGAGGTGCTTTGTGTGTTTCAGACCAGCACCCCCATGTAATTAGCGGTATTAATGCAAATGATGTTGAAGCCACACCCATCTCGGAAGCAGGGACAATACCTTCTCTTGGCTCACAGCAGGTACCTACAGCTCTTACTGCGCAGGGCAGTAACGGCCAATCAGAACCCCCAAACACACGCATCAGGCTTAGAATAAACATTTACAGAAAATAGTAAAAACATAGAAGTTAGCTCAGTGATATGATGAGAAATTTAGTAAGTTCTAGCATCTGGGGGAATAAAAATCAAAGTAAAAGTTTCTTCAACTTCTTTTCAACAGAGAATTACTTGCACCAGCAACAAGCCACATCTCATTCCACCTCAGACAAGCCACCTTGCAGGAAGAAAAAAGAAGGAAGTAATAACTCAGGAATATCTTCCCATACTGAAAATCTAAACCATGTTAAACAAAAACACAAAATGGATAAAAAGGTAGGTATTGTACCTTGACTCATGGATTACTTTTTCATTAAAAGAAAAAAAAGATATTGTTAATTAAAACTTGAATTACATTCAGCTGTTTTAAAGTTCAAGTTGAGACTACTTTGTATCACAGATTTTGTTTAAAAATGTGGTAGGGGTATTTTGTGGGTTATAATATAATGAAAACTTACTAATGTTAGAACTAGATTTTTTAAAAGGACACTGAAACTTGCATCAATTGAACGGGCTATTTCCCGGGCTGGCTCTCGGAGCCGTTCCCACCGACGCCGGAGGTGCCGGCAGACACAGCCCAGCGCATCCTCGGGCAGGTCCTTCCTGTAGCACAAGCAGTATCGTATTTAGGAACCTAATCCTTAAAATGTCTTTTACTAAATAATTTTATTTCCTACACATATCTCACCACCTCAGACACTGTAATATTTCTTACAGATTCATCACAAACCCTTCCCCCTACACTGTACAAACATCATTGCAGCACCTATATTGAAATATCTTAATGAAAGGAGCATCATCCCAGACAGTACATAGGAACGCAGCTTGAAACCCCAAGTCCTGTCATCCATAAGTTATTAGCGTGGTCTGTCACCCACCCGACAGAAAAAAAACTACGGAAAAAACAGATCCTTTACTACGCCTCCCCCACAGACTGGGAGAAAAAGTTTTCTCATAAAAAGAGGGATGAGTAACTCGGTCTGCAGTAATGAAAAAAAAAAAAAGAGTGCAAACATAATCACAGTTGTACAAATAAAGGTTGACATTATGCTTAATTACTCAGTTGATAATTTCCCCCCCCTGCTAGTTTCTACAGGACATTTCTGGGCAAATCAGGGAACACACAGGAACAAACTTCTCTTTTCAGAACATCACAGCTCCTCTGGAAACCCCTGTGCCAGCTCATTCCCTGTCAGCCCCCGAGAACGCGGCCAGGCAGGCGGCCAGCAGCGAGGGGGGGATCTGCTGCTCGGTGACACTTCAGCCATCGCTCCCTGGGGGGTCACAGCCAAGCATCCCGAGGGACTCAATGGCACCTTCTTGGCCTTGTCCTTCTGATTTTATGAATACAGGCAGAAGTGACCAACCCGGCAGCACAGCCTCAGAGACTACCGAGTCCTTACGCCTCCAAGGGAGCCAGGAGAACACGCTGAACTTGGAACCAGAGGGTCCTGGGACCTTGGAGCCACTGACCCAGGTCTTGGGAAGGGAGAAACCTCCAGGTGAAGCAAACACATATCCATCTCTAAAAGACACCTCCAGGCCCAGGTCCCAGCCTGGACGTTCACGTTTATTCGGCTCAAACACAGAGTCAGCCACAGGGGCTGAATTACCCAGCGTGGAAGGCACCCAGCAGCCAAACTTCTCCCAAGCAACCCTCGACCTTCAGGGAAGCACCGATGGGAAGGGAGGCCCCTGGCAGGAGAAGAGCCACGGACAGCCCCCTGCAACGGCCACTGCTGCCTTCACAAAGCCCCCGGGCACCCTCAGGTCCCCCGAGCATGAGACTTACTCTGCAACACCCTCCAAGACTTACAAAAAAAGAGGGTTAGAGATGATGAGGAAGCAAAGCAGGGTCGAGTACGATGACACTAGCAGTGATGACGAAGACAGGCTTGTCATAGAAATATAGCACACGGGCTGCTAACGAGATGCTCGTCTGATGGCCCATTACAGAGGGAAGGACCTCGGATGTTCGATCTGTCTTTCTGAAGCACCTTAAAATCAGAGAAGCCATTCCCCTGTGCAAGAGGCAGCATTCTCTTCTGAAGAGAGTCCTTTATTTCAAGGACTCCAAGTTTTTTAAAGAAGCTTATTTGAAGCCAAGAGGGAGCTGGCATCACACGCTGAAACGCAAGTGGCAAACCTGCACCTAGAAGGGTTTCCAGCCTTGGTGACACCCTTCCCTGTCTTACCCGATTCCCACCAGCGCTGCCGGTCGCTGCGTTACTAACGGGCCGTGGTGGATTTATTCCTACTGACAGCCCTGGGCAGCAGCTTCCCCAGCACCCCAGTGAAGATCTCCTGGAAGGCTATGGCAGTGTTCTCTTCTAGACACTCCTCTTTTCTTGCAGTCTCTTCCATCCGGGCTGGGAGCGATACCCTGGCACTAAGGGAAGATCTGTTCCCTACTGGAAGTGTTATTGGAAGGGACTGGAAAAATTCTGATTTTTTTCCATGTTGCACAAATGTCAATGCTTCTTTGTGACAAATGACACAAGCATGCTCTGCTTTGTGTTTTGTGCCTTTTATGCCAAGATCTACTCAAATATTCTTGATTTCTAGTTGGAGGATATGGATGTTCACTATTGATATTTCCTTGTGGTAAAATTTCTGACAAGGATTTTCTCATTCTACTCATCACATTGTGCTCCAACCAATATAATCTGGAATGTTTCACTTTTGTTGTACTCTTAAGTTTAACTGCAATGATGCTAATTTATTGAGAGTAAAGAAGCTATATGGCATAACTTGTTTTCTTTTTTTAACAAAAAGTTTTGTGCTACGAATCCTGAAATTTACTGGTTTCTATGTGAATAAATAATTAGATATTTTAATTTGACTAAGTGCATTCACTTGTTTGATTAAAATGAAAAACATTAGAAACATTCCACTTCTACATTATAGTCAAATTCCATACTTAAACTTCTACTGTTTTTATATTGTTCATTATACAAAGGGTTTTAAGCGATGTATTTAATTAATCTGCAAGAAGCTGAGCATCAAAGCCACACGAGGGCACCAGGCACAGAGAAAAATCTGTGTTTCCCTATCCTTCAATGTCAGCAGCAGTTCTGATGGAGCATTGCTTTCCTATAAGCAAATCCGAGATTCCTTTGCACATGAATGCATCTCGTCAACTTTTTTCTCCTCCCGCTGAAGGAAGTAAATTAATATGAAATGCTGATCACTGATAAGATCCATATTCAAGACCTACATCTACTCAAATAGATCATAAATAAGAGCATGTTTCAGCTTTAGATGTGAGCAGATTATTTCTCATTGTTTCAAACTTTTAAATTACATCTTACTAATGACTGATACTTCACTGATCTGCCTGGCAAACCCCAACCCACACACAAGGGTGGACGAGAGGGGTGAGAACCAACCAGAGCAAGCCCAGAGATCACCAACAAATATAAAGATATGCTTTGAATACATAATAGATGGGAAAAGATAACAAGAGCTGACTAGCTATCAGAAGAGAAAATTAAGGAAATATGTAAAAAAAAAATCAGTAGATCATCGTGGGAAGACTATCCCAATCACCTCTCTTCTGCATCCATTCCAGGGAGGGGTGAAACGATGGGCCTAACTTGCAGCATATAAACTAAGTATCAAGAAAAGCTTCCCATTTAAGGAGCAACTAAGCATGTAACAAATAACTCAGGGGGATTAAAGACTCTTCATCACTCGGGAACTTCAGTAACAGCTAAGGCAAGTATTTCTTATTATAGGTATAATGTTATTTAGGGCTGGAACAGACTTTCTTTCCTGTCCTATTTTTTTATTCCTGAATTCTTGTTTGTCCCCAAAATACAGTGCCTGAGATATTTCCTATTCCTGTGACTGTGCTCTGGGCACAGCTGATACACAGAGCAGTACTTGGACACGTTGGGTTTGCGTTACTGGCACTCGCTGGCTGGGTTTCTAGTTGCCTCTGTTTTACTTCTACAACCAAATTTGTTTCCGTTCACGAGTGTTTATATTATAATCATTTTCATGTAGTTAAGCAGCTTTGTTAAACCATTAATTTTACCTTAAGGATTTGTGTGGAATTATGGCTGCAGATTAAGACTCCTGGCCTGTATTCTTCATTTACCATCAGCATTCCACAAAAGTCACATGAATGAAAAGGTCAATAGGAGTTTTTTTTCTAGAGTTTAAAATACTGTGAGACTTTAACAGCACATTTAGAGTGTCTGAGTGGAACCCGATAAATGTCACGTAGATGCACATAACTTAAAAGCTGTATCTTCCTGGGAAGTGGAGTGCTACCACAGTTTGGTTCTAAGCCACTCTCTTCAGTTTAAGCCGGATTTAAATAGAAAAAAGCAGTTTTCTTTCTCACAGTCAAAGTCAGTGTACCTGCTGATGGCTCATTACAACTGCCTAAATACATTCTGTATTTATGTAATGCTGAGTTTAGAAGAACTACAAGAGCCAGTTAAACAAGGGATGAACTTACTTTTGTGAGTGCTTTGCAAAGTAGTCAAAAAGGATTTTTGTGCCATGGATATATAGACTATTTTGGCTTTAAAAACCCACTGTGTAAGTCTCATTACCAGTCCCTAATGATTAGTAGGGTTTAAAAAACAAACCAAAGCAAGGTGATTCTAATACAGTCAATTGATCAATCCATCATCCAGTTTTTTAAGCATCACAAGTTTTGTGTATATGCATTTGTAGCGTCTTAGTTTCACTGATTGACAAAACAAGCAATTCTAAGTACAACACTGGATATAATATTACAATCCAGCAATGGTTGGAAGTGTTTCAGAGCGAGCTAGTTCAGATATATTAGACTGATTCTTATCGAAGATTCTTATGCCATTAACAAAACGAGCACTTGGACGAAAGCCGTGGGAGCTGTTTCATAACCTACTGTGGGCTTGTTTTCCAGATGCCTCTGATGCTACTTGGGTTCAGTAGTGCTGCTGCGAGGTCAGTCCTTCTCCACAGCCATGGGCAGCCAAGCCTTTACAGTCAGGCTTCAATGTGTCTTTCTGAATCACACTTTGTTTCTGCAAAGCAAAGCCTCTGACACGTTACAGAGGCATTTATGGGGCAAAATTAAGGTCACATTAACAGCCCTCCCCACTCTTTTTACACTTATATACCTATTGTCAGTGTTTGATCTAAAAATCTTTCTAGGATTCTTTATTATATGTATCATATTCAGTTTTTTTCCTTGAAAACATCCTTCTCATTTCACTGTACATTCCCAAATAAAACATTTTGTCTCAAATGCACAGCTGGGAGTATGCCAGGGTCATTCTGATGGGCTGTGTTGTCCTCTCTCCTCTGCAAAAAGGAGCCATTACATAAATTTCCCCCCCCCATCAAAATGCTTAATGCAAAAAGAAAAGAACAAAATTTCATCCCATAGCACGCTTTGGCAGCAACCAAGGTTAGTGACTAAAGAGGGGAAAGGGAGCCAGGGCTGCTCCTACCTATGTTAGGAAAGCACAGTCTGAGGGAGGAATACTTGCCAGGGCTGGAAGAGCTCAAAACCTGTGTGTACAAATGCAACGAGGAGATCGGCACAACCGGGACGGCGACAGCCACGTGCACACATATGTTTATGTGTGTTGGCTGCAAGGAGGAACAGGGAAAATTACACCTCTTAAAAAGTAATTTGACTATTAACTCTAGAAGGCTTCTTAATGTTCCCATTGCTTCCAGAGAAGAACTTGCACTGAGCTCCTCACGTGGAAGGCGATACAGGCACAAAACACGGCTCTGGAGCCTCTGCAGCCCACGAGCGGCTTCTATTCCAGCTCATACCTCTTATGAAGAAGTTTTGCATAACTTTGTTGATTCTAGTTACGGGTTTGCTAGCTCCAAATGGAGCAAATATTCAGAAGGGAAATGATACAAAGGTCTCAGACCTCTAATCGCTAGTTGTCCAGAAGCAAGAAAGTAAATGTAGCGAAGCAGAGCATAAAAAAGCTGCCTCATCCTGTGCAATATTATAAAGCTTAAGAGATTATATAAAAAGGATTTACAAACTTTGATTTAAAAATAAGAACAAAAGCAAAATGGTCATTATGACATGTTTGATATGAAAAACACAAAACCTTTTTTTATTTGTACCAGATGTGGATAGGCAGATGTGAACTGTTGGACAACAGTCAGAGAAGTGGAATTAGGGAAATATCCATAATTAATAACATGCCTGCGGAAACATGTTCTGTGCTTCAAAAAGAATTCAGGTGCTATTGGAACAGGGAGAACCTCCTTACCCTGAAGATGTTGACAAATTTGAAGAAATTCCAAGCAGGGGAAAAAACTGATTGGGGAAATAGATTACTTATGTAGAAAGATTAAAGAAACCAATCTCAATTACACCAATGTGGTCCAATTAAATTCAGTGAAGATGTACCAATGTAACCAGGAGAAAAGCTTGACTGAAACATATGATAGGAAGAATTTGCTTCGAAATGCTCAGAGAAAGAACTCCCCTTAAGAAGGAAAGGAATTGGGTAAAATATTTTAAAGAAACAGTAGGTCTTGTAATAAGACTTAAGCTGAAAAGAAGGAAAATACAGCCAGAGAATGTTCCACTGCAGTTACATCTGCTAAACCCCTCCCCTGGGATGTTTAATGTGAAGCTAGAACACAGCCACTCACCGTACAAAATAACTACACACAGGAGGTCGCAGAGAATGCAATCAAGCAGTTCTCTTCAATATCCCTGTCATTCACAGAATGAGACACAATGTCTACATTCATTGTTTCTGTGCCCACAGCCATTATTTCTCTCCACCTTAATTCAGAGCAGTGACTAATGCGTTATGAAAATTCATGCAAGCTGGATCAGTTACCAAAATGTAACTGCATTGCCTTTATGTGCTAAGTCCACCAGATGTTCCGTTTTGTATTCATCAAGAACACACTGTATAAGAAGAGCTCCTCAAAAATTAATAAATCAATAAAATCCCACCGTTCTTGACTTAATTACAATAGCACTGCAAAAAAATGCTGGGGCCAGAAGGCGAGCAATCTTACCACTTATCCTTGCCTCCTTGATAGTATGATCAAGAGAGGGTTTCTGCAATAGAGCTGGAAATACGTATACTTGCTGGTATTTTGCTTTCAGAAGGAACAACAATGCTTGCCAGTAGTTTAATTTACTGACCACTAGGCAAAGATATTCAGAGCATGTGCACTTAATCCCAAAATGCATCGAAATTCCACAAGTGGGAATCCACATAGAAATAGAGAAGGCAGAAAAACGTTTGCAAACATTCACATTGCCATCGTGTTCAGGGTTAACAATTGGAAATTGAGCCTCAGTGTTAGAAGCACCCTGGCAGCAACCACTTCAACCTACTGGTCATGATTAACAGCATCTGCCAAATCTCTGAAATCAGTCACTCACAGCTCAGACCTGCAATGGTGTTCTTGACTGTCTTCTCTCTCATCCTACTTCCAGATCTTGTCTTTAAGATTCCTCCTTCCAGTCTCCCAACTGAAATCTCTGTGTGGAGCTGTCAGACAGAGCAACCAAGTCAGATCTATACTTGTGAGATGACGCTCAGAAACCAAATGTAACTGTCTCACTACATTTCTGAGTAGACGAACATTCAAGATCCACATTCTGGTGGTAGTTTCTGTAGGCAGCATAATGCCCTCCACAAGGGACGGATTACATTTATTTGCTTAGATGTTATTTATTTTATAGAATCATTCAGGTTGGAAGGTACTCAAGGGCCAGGGTGACCATTGTCTCAGCCTTACCTCACGGATCATGGGCTCCAGTCTCCAGATCACATTGGTGGTCCTGCACTAAACTTGTCCAACTTTACCATTTCTCTGGTACTGAGGAGCCTACAACTGGACACAGTAATCAGGATGGGGCCTAATGGATGCTGCGTAAAGAGGGATAATCGCTTCCCTCAGTCTACTTGTTATGTTCCTGTTGTCACAGCCCAGTATGGTACTGGCTCGTGGTTAGCCCACCAGAGCTCCTGATCCTGGTCAGAAGAGCTGCCATCCAGCAGCTGTATTGCTACCTTCAAGTGTACTGACTGCTCCCTTCACTTTGGTGTCATCCAAATTTAATCAAGCTGCATTCCATTTCCTTTTCCAGGTCACCAGTAAAGACAGTGAATAGGACATTACACAGATAGGTCCAAGAATAGACTCTCAGGAACTCCACGAGTAACGGGACTCCAGGTACAGAATCAACTATTAACTGGTACCCCCTGAGCCCACCCCTCCAGGCATGTTTCACATCCAGCCAATGTTCCACCTCTCTGCACTAAGACCCCAATTTGGACCCAAAGGTGCCATGGGAGACCATGTCAAAAGTCTTGCTATAGTTGAGGCAGACAATATCCACTGCAATCCCAAGGGTGTAGTGTAGGGTGCTGCACCTGGGGAGAAATAACCACCTGCACCAGTACAGGTTGGGGCTGACCTGCTGGAGAGCAGCTCTGAGGAGAAAGACCTGGGAGTTCTTGTGGACAACAGGATGACCATGAGCCA
>JAOTQQ010000005.1:823792-841568 GCA_026546715.1 Gallinago undulata
ACAGGATGACCATGAGCCAGCAATGTGTCCTTGTGGCCAAGAAGGCCAATGGCATCCTGGGGGGCATCAAGAAGAGCACGGACAGCAGGTTGAGGGAGGTCATCCTGCCCCTCTGCTCTGTCTTGGTGAGGCCCCATGTGGAGCACTGGGTCCAGTTCTGGGCTTCCCAGTTCAGGAAGGACAGGGAACTGCTGGAGAGGATAAACAAAGGGCCACAAAGATGATTAAGGGCTTGGAGCATCTCTCCTATGAGGAAAGGCTGAGGGATTTGGGGTCTTTTTAGTCTTGAGAAGAGAAGACTTCGGGGGGATCTGATCAATGCTTACAAATACTTAAAGGGAGGGTGCCAGGAGGACGGGGCTGGTCTTTTCTCAGCGGTGCCCAGGGACAGGACAAGAGGAAATGGGCACAAACTTGAGTGTAAGAAGTTCCACCTAAACATGAGGAGAAACTTTTTTACTGTGAGAGTGGTAGAGCCCTGGCAGAGGCTGCCCAGAGAGGTGGTGGAGTCTCCTTCTCTGGAGACATTCAACACCCACCTGGACACGTTCCTGTGCAACGTGCTCTAGGTAGACCTACTCCAGGTCGAGGTTTGGACTAGATGATCTCCAGAGGTCCCTTCCAACCCCATATGATTTTATGATTCAGACAATTCTGCTACCACCTCTGCAACTCTAATGTTTCTGGCTTCAGAAAACAGTAGAAATCTTAAGCCAAAAAAGTAACAAAAACAAATCTGGTCTTTAGCATAGCAAAGAACCCATCTAAAATTAAATGGGATTTAATTTGCCTCTCAAGCTCTAGATGTGACAAATTTCAGAACAATGAGACACAAAACATTTAGAAGTCGGTACTCAAAATAGCATTTCTGATGGAAAGATTCCAGATGGGAGTGTAGCAACAGTAACTATGTTGCAGTAAGGCCAAGTCTAAAAAAGCCACTAAGATACACACAGCGAGAGCACCATTTCTTCACCCTTCCTCCCATGCGTATTTCCAGCACCCTTGATCCCTTGCTGCGTGACAATAAGAAAAAGAGTGCCTGAGTCAACAGAGAACTATTCAGTGACTATCCCTAAGCTCTTTACATAGCTTGTATTGCTTTAAATATCTTTGCCCCCTGAAAAGTTAAATTCGTTCTACATTCTTCTGGGAAGACTCAGGGCCAGTGTTCCAACAGGCAGTTAACTTGGATGTTGAGATCCCTCTTTTTAAGTGTGTCAAATAATTTCGTTGAAAAAAAGAATACGTTTAAATTACCCATGAATGGATCTTTCCATTATTCCCCATAATCTACATAAATGCTAACACAGTAGCAGGCTACATGCCTTGTTTCAAAAAATCTTCTGAAAAGAAAGCCAAAAAAGGCTGTTACGTGCAATAGTTATTTAAATAGTGCCTGACTTCTGCTTAAAAAAATAATAGTCTTTTGAATATATGTACACCAGTGGCAGGCCATATTTATAGCTTGCTCTTCTTTTGTTTGACTAAATGCATTCTATTACTCTAAAATCTGCAATTTTACATTTAATACAGTAGTTTCACTGGAGACAGCCAAAACATCTATCACTAAAAAGCAAACATAAAACTTAGTGAGTTTTTCTTAACTAGTCTGTTCATAGCAAGTACTGCATCTTCTGGGAGAGCTTTTCAGGAACATGTTGATTTTTCACTACCAGCTGCCTCTTCCACTCCATTCCCTTGTTCTCCCTTCCCTTGGCCCCATTCACATGCTCCATTCACGCACTGGTCTCCTCCATTCACGCGCTGGGTGGACATTCCTACAGGCTTTTGGGCTCATTAAGAACTAAGTTGGCTCTGTCCAAACTCTCTTAACTCAGGTTAATATTGCAAACATGGAAGATCAAACCAGACATATCAAGTTGACTTGAAGTAAACTGATCCAGAGCCTGCTCATGCTTATGGGGCACCTGAGCCAACACGCCCTGTGCAGAATCTCTGGGACTTCTGCAAGTGATAAAAAAGGGAATTTCAAAGCACTTAATGAACAGCTGTGTCTGATGGCCACTTCCAACATATCCTTGAAGACTGGTTTCAATGCAACATTTCAGTCCTGAGCAGTTTCCAGTCTCAGAAAATCTCTCGTGCACCGAGTCCATCTTCACTTGCCAAGTTGACATTCTGGAGAGGACTGAAGAAACACAGCAAGGGAACCCACCCAGGTCAAGTTGTAATTCATGGGGTGGTTCTTTATTTCCAAATTCCAGTGGGCGAGGAGGGAAATAACCAGGCTGTTTGTGACTATGGAAGAAATACTAGAGGAAGGATAGTGACAGGTATATGCCAGAAGATAACTCTGTTATTCAAGCGACCAAAGAGAGGCCTTGTTCTGGAGTAGAGGAATTCGGGACAGAAATTAAGCACAAGACTGTAACAGGAACAGGGCGCTGAAGGGAGACGATGCAGCTGCAGAGCAAAACTCACACAGAAAAACTTCTCATTCAGCCAAGGATATTGTTTGGGGAGTTAATGCTGAAGAGCTGCATTTTGAGGGCAAAGAGCATCAGAGACCTCTGGAGCTTTCCTTGCTCTGAAGGATGGCAGAGGCTCAGGGGATTAGCTGATGAGCAGGTGCTGAAACCAACAGAGATAACAGCCTGAAAAATGGGCACGGGAGCGAGATCAGCAGCAAATAAAGGAAATCCATGAACATGAATTAGGAAGAACCTTGCCCAAACATGTGGGGAAGTGTAGGTTTGTGAACTCTCTCTCAGTGGCAGGACGAGCAGTGCCAGCAGCAGACTCAGCACCACAGAGGGATCAGACCGACAAGAGAAGACCTTCGTCTCTGTCCCAGAGAGCTCAAGGGCAAACGTGAGTAGCCATTTGCCCGCAGCACCCAGGAGGAGCTCTGCAGAACTGAAATATCTTCACAGGTACCTTCCCTTCCTCCACCAAGTGAGAAGTCAAAATTATGCAGTGCGGGGAGAATTACCATCTTTTGGGAGACAAAGGCTTCACAAAATAGCACAACTTAAAACAGACCACAAGTCTGCATTAAACATGCTCAACTCCATATAAAAATACAGAAAGCAGTAAATTGCTCTAAGGGTTTCTAAGCCTGCAAGTCTTTTTTTTTTTTTTTCTTCATTTTGCTATTCTGCAAAAAAGGCAGAAATATAATGAAGTCTTAAAAGCAATGAAATCCCAATAGTCCTTTATCAGACTAAAAGGATTTAAATTCTTTCACATAAGATTAATTCACAAAAACGTATACTTTACCAATGATGGTCTGCAGCACTGTAGGACCCTAACAAACAGAAATGTTGCAGTCAATGAAAATAAGACTTCTTCCACTCGTAGCTACACACCTGACCATGCTTCAAGCTGTTTGTGGAGTTGCTGTGCTCTGGTACATTCAGCTGAAAGTGAGTCTGAACATAGAGCACACGCTTCCAAAACTGAATATTACTTACAAATAACCATTTAGTGAAAACTCCTGTTTTCAAGTTTTCTATTTACTTTTTGTCAACATAGTGAATTTAGCATAGTATTTCCCTCTAAGCACTGTCAGAAGGGGGTATAAGATGCAAACAAACTTATATGGAAAGATTTTCAGACAGGAAGTAGGTACTTATCTGTGTAACTAGTCATTCCTTTAGTAGTTCTCATCCCTCTGAGACTGCACAGAA
This sequence comes from Gallinago undulata, assembly GCA_026546715.1. Taxonomy (NCBI): domain Eukaryota; kingdom Metazoa; phylum Chordata; class Aves; order Charadriiformes; family Scolopacidae; genus Gallinago; species Gallinago undulata. The sequence goes on from JAOTQQ010000005.1 coordinate 827,446, forward strand.
GCCCTGTCTCCCTGAAAAGATCTCAGTCTGTTGGCCAGGTCTAACTAGGTACTGTCTTCACTTTACCAGTGTCACTTAAGCTTCACCAGTTTAGCTGGCACATTTACAGTAAGCAACGCGATGTACTCTGCCTAATTTCTATTACCTTCACATTTTACAAAAATCAGATGCTTTCCTACTCTTCTTTCCCCTAAATGGGGATGAAATGCCACGCTGGCAACAGGACATTTCAAGAGAAAACCACAAACGCCATTGTTTGTGACTATCACTAGTCCATTTTGTCACCAGTGGAACAGAAATACTCGTTAGTCATTGCAGCCAAACAGCTTTCCAGCTGGCCTCCTCAAAACCCACCAGAAACCAATTCCTTGTGCCAGCTGCATAATTTCATTCACAATTATACCTCATCTTTTAAGGAATCTCAAAAGCCCTCAGGCCCTCCCAGGATGCAGAAAGAAGGAAGCCTGGGTTATTTTGTTTTGCAAATACCCTCAATTGCTAGCTCAATTCAACACCTTATGGATTCCTATACATCCCATTGTTAGAGGCTGCCATTGCAAAGCAGGTACTTCTACTCCTGGAACAAAATGATCTGCCACAATGCAGGACACCCGACCTGCACATCAGGTTGCAGAGTTAATTTTAAGGTTTTCTATAAGTATTTCTTTACTGTACAACCTTTTCTTTCAGATAATGGGGAGCAGAGAATGGCTATAGTCAGCAGTATTTGCAGGCGTTTTATCTACTTAACGAGCGCTTCTAGTTCTACCTACCATGGGATTTTCCTTCCCTGAATAGTTCACATCACACATATCAGCTCTAAAGTTCCATCTTTATCCAATTCACACAGGCCTTAGCATCTTCTACATGGGAAGAGTGTGATCCCTTATGAAAAATAGAAATTAATTACTTAATACTTAATTCCAGAGCTACTAATGTGCTAAGAAACAACACCCTTTCAACTGGGGGCAAAGGTGTTAAGCTTCTTTAAAGGATAAAATAAAAGAAAACAAACAGCGTGCCACTACTGTAACACTGTCTGACAACTCACACACAAACCACATGTTTCCAGTTTTCTGTTGACAGAGAACAGCCATCCGCAGTGTTAAAAAAGCAGTTTCCCCATTAGGTGCCCTCACAAAGTTTTCAAACTATTCAAACACAAAGGCATAAATCAAGAAAACAACGCCAGTGTAAGATGTTACATGTAAGTTATACTAAGACGTTAAAGAAAACCATCTGGGCATAAAATGTAAATAAAGTCAGCATACAAAAATTCAGAGGAAAATAAAATCAACCACACATTTCAAATGCCCCAAACACAGAGCCTTTATTCTGTAAGACCACTGAATTTTAACTGCAAACATCCATCTCAAACAAAATATTCAGCTTTCAAAATGTCACTGAAACAGCAGACTAAAGCTTATGCAAGATGCAGCTTTTTCCAACTTTTCGGCTTACTTAAGATATAGTTCTTTAGGATGGGCAATAATCAGCATATCTTCAGTGGTAGTTATTAGAGCTTACTAGAGGGACTTACCATTACATATTTTATGTTTTGGTTGTACTTAGAGTCAAAATGCAAACACCAAGGCAGTGTTCACATAAAAGATGAGAATTTGCCTCAAACGGCTTATACCTGAAACAGAGGGGCTGAGGAACACCATTGCCCCATTTGTGAGATACTGCCAGAAAGAGATGGTGAATCCCAAATCATAATGGAGAATTTCTATCAGAATGAAATCTAAAAGGTTTGGTTCAGCTTCCTGTATTGCTGTACCTCCAGTTTCTGAACGGTAAAGCAATCTGGCCGTGCTTTAGAGACTCCAGAGATGATGAGTAATCCTGAGAAACAGAAAGGAGGAGAAAAAAAGCAAATGGCTGGATACAGAGCCCAAAGACAGAGACTGCAGGATTGGAAGAAGGTTAGAAAATAAACCTCAAAAGGCACTATTTCTGTAAAGCAACTGCTTTTCAGAGGCGTCTAAAACAAATTTAGAAAAAAATATATATTTTTAAAATTCAAACCTAGATGTTAAGGGGACGAAATACCAGAACTCTGGCTTTCTCATGCTGACTGAGTTCAGATCACTTGCATAAGCAGCATACTTGAGATTTGATTACATAGCCAGATTTTTTGTTTATTTATTTACTTTTAAACAGGATGCTTGCTTGGGTTTAACTTGGTTTGGGGAGAGGGAAGGAAGATTTTTGAAAACAAACAAATTACAAACAAACAAACAAGTTAAAAAAATAAAGTCTGTCACGTCAAAGCCCTCTCTCTGGAGGCTGGTACCTTTGGGTTTCCAGCACCTTCCTCCTCCTCCTCCTCCCGGGCCAATGCAGGATGAGGCAGTGAGCAGCAGGCTCACCCCCAGCACAGCCCAGCTCACAGATGATGGGACTCAGTATGGCACTGGTTTCTGAGATGACTATCGGGACGGGGAATCCTGGCTTCAGTTCCCAGTTCAAGAAGGGAGTACGTGATCCCAATTATAAACCATACTAGGAGCAGCAAATGATGTCTTAGCAGCATTTATAGCTGAAATTTAAAGTACTCATACAGTTTGTATAAAACAGATGTGAATTTTCAAACTAAACAACAGCTTTCTCCTAAGAGGAAAGAAGTTGAAGCAAGAAAGGAGAGCACTGTGTCTGTCCTTTGCTGCTGAGGAATCAAAAAGTGAATGATGCTTCTCTGACAGCTAATGCAATAAGTTTCAATTTTCCTGCTGATCTGGTTTTATTCTCCTTTTCCAAACAATTTTTTCCTTTTCTGCTTTTCATATTTCTAGGAGATTCTCGCGACATAGGACTTTGTTGATAGGTCTCATCTGTTTATTTAAAAATATATAGTTTTTTTCCCCAGATAGGATTTTTTATTACAGCTTTCTGTGTTGAATTTATTGTCCCAGATATTGCATTTACTTGGGCCTTTTGCCTGGAACCTGCAGCCTTTCTTAACCCATTTATCTTTCTATAGGAGCCCTAATGTATCTAGGTCGGCTCTGAAATCACCAACGTGTTCGGCTTTTTCTCCCTCCTCTCCCAGACCACACAATGTGGAATAGCCTGGGCAATCCTCTGCAAAGACTCTATTTTCTCGTGGACAGATCAGTTTGTGGATTTAATTGCACTTGGCTTCAACATGATTTGTGTAATAAAGAGGGACTGCTAGAGACTGCTCATATTGAATGTGTTCTTCATAAAAAAAGTTACTGTTGGTTATTTCTTCTATTTGATGTCAGGCAAGGGTGTTTCACAGTATTTCCCTTTTTTAGTCAATTTTTTCTAAACCATCTGATCTATCGCTGCCTTCAGTTTTCCAGTTGTGCAAACCTACTGACTTGGCCAGGAACAATGAGAATGGAAGAGGCAGGAACTGCTTCTTCTGCAGGTGCAGTGTATCTAGCAATCACATCCCTCTTCTGGTTTGGCCCTTTAAGTTGATGCTACAAATGAAACATTAAAATAAAATGAAAAAATAAAATAGCTTCATGTCATTTTCAGGGAGACCTGTGTAGCCAAATGCTCTTACGGCCTGTTCTTAAATTCTGAAAAGCATACACTGAAAAATTTATACTGATCATTATTTAGCTGAGAAGTCATGCCGAGTGCCAGGAAGGCAAGAAAAGCAACAAGAGCAACAAAATAAAATAGTGAATAAAAGAAAAGTGTTCACTGAAAACTGGCAACTAAATCTGAAGCTTAATAGAAAACCACAGACAGAGCAGATTTTTCTTCTGGTGTTAGAAATAAAAGTTACCCCTTAATTAAAGCTTAACATGTTTCTGCCAAGCACTGGTGTGAATATATGCAGAAATCCAGCAGGGATTTCCAGTGCCTGGTGTGGCACTGCCTCGAGTGGGGCTGGATTGGAAAGAAGCGGCTTTTTAGAAACAATGTGAACTGCGACCCAAACTCTTAATGAATGACAGTCTCGATGGGTTGGGACATTCTGAAGTTACAGGAACTGTTCATCTGGAAAAAAAAAAAAAAAAATCTATGCAGAATATCAGGAAAACCACTTTTGATTTTTGGCAAAACCCCAGGAGAAGCAGCAATGGCACAGTGCCACGGTACCGGGACACCGCGGGAACCAGCAGAAGAAATGCATTGAGTAACTCAGAATGCAAACCCCTCCTCCCCGAGCCCATGCAAAAATGGCTTCTGATTGTTGTACTGAACAATCGTGGGGATTTACTGCGTATCAGAGGTATATGGAGTGTAAACACTGCTATGCCCTTCGTCCCCCTGCGAGCAGCAGTGTCTGTGACATGTGGCACAGCCGCTGTCCCTGGGGGTGCTCCCAGTCTGGTGACGGGAACCACAAACATCGTACCTCTGACAACTGCCTCTGTTTCATTATTTGTGCTGCTGCTTCATAACTTCTCCTCCCTCGTCTTGCTTTCTCAACTTATTTCACTGGCAGTAAACTCAGAAGATTAATAATGCTATTAATACTTTACTTTCTCTGCCAGATCTTCTTGGGTGGCCGGTTTCCAGCAGCGTAACTATCTTCACTTGCTCACATCTCCTTATTCTCCCTGCCAACCCTTTTTAGCATTTTTATTATATTCTGCAAATGTTAAGGTCCCAGTACATTTTCAGGATCCCAAGTATAAACTATCTGACGGAAATACATCAACGCAACAGTTAGTTACAATTTGTTAGTAACTCGTGCATCTTTTCACAAAGTAACTAAAAGCAAATCAAGCTGTCAGAATGGATCTCTGGCTGATCAGACACCATTAGATTCAGCGAAAAACTACTCGAGCAAAAAACTGACAGTCATTACTCAATTCATATTTTGCGCTATTTAACTGGAGCTGATAATAATCTTCATAATCCTTTTTGCAGCCACCTTATAGTACGAGTGTGAATTTCTGCCCGTCACTATTATGGCAATGATGGACACCTAAAATCCTTGCCCTGGATTCTGATTCATCACAAAATGAATATGTCCTCTGTCCTCTTCAGCTAAACAGCATTACAACCAACAGTCACCTCCGCTCTGATTTCAACTGGTATAGACATTAGGTTAATCTTTGCTTTGCAGAACTGCAAATATAAAAAGCAGAAAGTTTGAATCCTAGTTCTCTATTCCTGGTCAGAGAAAACATAAAACAGTAAAAGAGAAAAACGTCAAAACAACAATAAACTATTTCAGGGCCTGGGATAATAAATTTTACTATGGCCCTTCTAACATGGGAAGCGCTGTTATTCAAAATGCAAAAGGTATGGAAACAATAGCGTTTCGGCGTGAGAGAAACATGACGACAACCCTTCTGTCTTTGGTCCAACGTGTGTCTGCAGACGCAGCCCTGGCCAGCAGCGATGTATCCTGTCAGCAAGATACACCCCAGCTTCAGAGAACAGCCTGAAGCATCACTGTGTCTTTGGAAGTGAAAGTCAATAAAACTACTGACAAAGGAATGCAGCCAGACTGTTACCAGAGCCGTACGATTTCCAGTCCTTCTTCATTCCCTCCTGCATCAAGTCCTTCAATCAATAAAACAGCTTTTTGAGCTTGCCTTTTGTTCTAGTTTGCCTCAATATTATTTTCAATGTTTACCACAATGTATCTTCTAAAATACATGAAAATTAACACTGTACTAAGAAATTATTTCAGACTCTCTTCTTTTCCCCATGCCCTTAACAACACAACCATGGCCTGAAAACGTTTGCAGCTGAAGAATTTTCACCAGAGCAATAGCGTAGTACCTGGGAGCTCAAAGGACAGGCAGCGACTCTAAGCAGGCTGGTGCCTGGCAGCTGCTGCGAAGAACCACTCCGGCAAGGAGCAGAAGCAGGATCCTGGCCATGCCGATAGAGGGATATACTTGACCCTGGGAAGGAGATTAGCATCGCTGCTTCTTCCTTTACCCTGTTGCTTTATTCCTTTTCTCTACTTCCCCCATTAAGTCTTCTACTGTATTTTTTATTTTTTTGGTTATTCCTCATCCTTTTTCCTTTTGTATTTATACAGAAAAGACACCTCTGTGAAAAGTGAGTTAATTGACTTTCTCCTTTCCCTTTCCTATTGTTTATCCCCTGTTATTTTTCCTATTTCCCCACAAAACTTCCCTCCTTTGGTTATTCTTCCCCAGCAGCGAGGGGAGGACACCGAGTACAGTTCTGTACAAAACGTGGAGAACTCCTGCCGTGTCTCAGGTCCTGCACTGCTGCTATTCCCAGGGTTACGTTACTGAACATCAGGCTGAGACCCTCCAGAGTACGTACAATCAGGGCAACGAGAAGAGCTAAATAGATTAACAATTCCCATGGTACATAAGCCTTATCTTCATCCTGTAGCCCTGTATGCTTGTTTTGCAGATTTCTGCCTCTTCTGAAAGCACTGTTCCTTTTGAACAGGATGCTGCCAACTCTTGTTCTTCCACCAAAGCAGACACAACCCAACATACCTATAGACTGGAATTTCCTAACTGACCACCCTGGATGTCTGTGCCATCTCTTATTTACCAGCAGCAACTCAAGCTGGAAACGATCTGGTGATCTGGACTTGAATAGCCATGACTCCATAGTCTGGACTCTGCCATGAGATGTGCCAGGCCCCCAACACACACCCACGTAGATTTTCAGAACGCACAGAAGTAGCTGTGTGCCCTCTGTGCGCCGCAGAAGGGCTCGGAGCTCAGCACACACGCTCTGGCAACTCAGGAGCTTCCTTAGCCTCGTTAGTGAGATCTGCACCAGCCCACGGCCACGCAGCCTGCACAGGTGACCAGCAGCTGTTACCCCAGGTTTCACAACCCCTTGACCCCCACACACGGGCTGTCCGGGTACCAGAAGGATTTAACCCACACAGCCTCTGCACCGAGCCCAAGCAGCCCCAGGGGACGGGGAGCCAGGTCACCCAAGCACCGCTGCCCAGCTTGGCCTTGTCGTTGGGTTCAGACATTTGCGGGATTTCACCCCAACAAACGCTCTGAAGAAGATCTGGAGGATTTCAATACCATGCCATTGCAAAGCGCACAGTATTCCCAGAGGCAGGATCAGAAGTAAAGGTTGGGTTCAGCCCCAGTTTATCAGCAGAGCACGCCGCTCGCACAGGGCGAGGTGTGAGCAGCACTTGCAGTTTGTCATGTCACACTGTTTAAATAATACAGCTCCATTTTTCATTTTGTTTTCCCTTTACTAGTTCATACAGGCAGACACTTGTTTATTTCTCTCTGAAAGACTTTTCTTAGCGAGAGATAAGTTACTTGGGGAGAGGAAAGGTTATATATTCAAACACAGTGTCAAGGTTGTTGCCAGACTGACGAGTCTCAGCTGTGCATCCTCCAGAAAAAGGAATGATCAGACCTGGACTTGTATGTAAAATTGGATTTACCAAGAAGTTGCACCAGGGAGACACTAACTTCATTAGTAGCTGGTAGCCACAGCAGAACTGTTGTTTATACTGTCCCGCAAGGCAGTGCCAGAAACATTAGTCTCTTACCAATGTATTTAAGTTTGAAGAGGAAATGTGCCACAGAATTAAGGTAGTTACGACCAGCCTGTTTGGTTTTCATATAGGTGAATAAATTATTTCCTCACAGGTCACTGACTGCTGCATGTACATTAACAGTCTCGTCTACCTGGGCATATCATATGAAATAAGTGAGATTTTTTTTATTGATGTGCATTTTATTAAGCTCTGTTCCAGACTGCCCTTACTATTTAACAAGCCTGGCTGTTAGAAGACACCCATCTCATCTATGGATTTGTAAGAAGATGTTCCTGCACAATCAGGGGTCCCACCCAGGGCTTTTCAAGCTTCTGCAATCACCTGCATGTCCCATCATTGAGCCACACCAAGAAACAGCCCATACTGTGTAACGAGGCAAACAGGAGCTGTCACTACACAGAGACCCAACCATTTCTGCCAAATCCACACTCTCAAATGAAATCCAGCAGATGTTGTAAAGCCTTCACAGCCAGAAGGGCTACGAACACAGGATTTGCAAGACAAGCTCTAGGCTTTATTCCACCCAAGCTGCTGCATCTCTAGACAAAAGGAGCTGTAGAAAGCAGCATCACTGCGGTGCCCTGGCACGACTCCTGGTGCCCAGGAGCACAGCGGTGGCAATGGCAGACAGACACCCACCTCTCCAGCGCATCCCTCCCTGAGGGCCTGCTCCAGACAGCACAGTCGATCCAGGGTTTCTGGTCCTTTGGCTTTCCAACAGATGCAAAACATGCCCTCTCCAAAGGCAGGCAGACAGGCTCCAGCTCAGCGCACTCCCAGAAGGGGAGCTCTCAAGGAGGTGCTGTCAGAGGAGCACGTGGATTTCACTTTTTGCATAACAGCCCGAGGGCCAGCCTCAGCCCTCAGGACATACCCAGTCTCTAGCCACCTTCCTCCAGCTTATCTTTACACCTCCCTTTCCTCCCAGGAATACAGACTTCCCCAGTCACACGCTACAAAGAACTGACCACAAGTTTCCTACCAGGCTGCTGAGGAAGGAAACCCAGGCCAGAACCCAAATTCTGATGCAGGAACACTCCTGTCCAGCCCCTGCCCACCCCGAGGTGCTCTGGAGCTCCTGTTTTCTCCTCCCGGCAGTGCTCCTCCAGACTGACCTGCCCTCTCTGCCTCCCTCCTTACCAGAGGGGCCAAGCTCTTTCAGCAAGACGCCACCTCCGGTCCCCACCTGGAGCTCGTTTGCTGGCAGCTCCCCTCTGCTCTTTACAAACACAAGAAGTGTTCAGATTGACCACATTTTGTTATGGAATCCGCTTTGTTCAGTAATGTGCCCAAACCTGAGTGTGTGTTGAGGAAAAGAACTGTTTCACATAATAATTATAGAAAATTCTCTTCCTGTAAAATCCTGTTATTTTGACAAAGAAAGAGATTGTTTGGGTCCAGGAAGTGAGGTCAGGTTCAGACCTGGGGAGAGTGGTGGGGAGTGATAATAACACTTAGGGTTTTTGCAGCATTCCTTATCCAGGGATCTGAGCCCTGTCTCCCGTATATTACAACAGCAGGATATGTTATCTTATGCAAACTCCTTCCTAAATTTCACAATAGCTGAAACAAGCAGGAATCATTAAATTTGATTGCTATTTCTCTGCTGCTATGAAGGTTGAAAAACAGCAATATGGTTCCTTCTTTGCTTTGCTTTTATCTAAATAAATTGTAACACGATCAGAGCAGAGGCATTTATCCTCTTTGCTGTTTGCCAACTATCTACATTATTTTTAATAGTGTATAAATATTAAAAATAACAAAAAGAATGGGAAAACAGAAATGGATAACAGAACTCTCCTCCTTTAAGCAAGTTACCCAACTGCAACCCCTACAAAATGCTCGGTTGCCCTTTTACTACACGTGGTTCAAAGGCCACTAAAAATGGGATTCTTTGCACTGACATCAAAGGGCCCTGAATAGGGCTGTCTGTAACAGGAGGGGAGACAAGATTAACTTCAGCTTTCTGGCTATGGAACCCAAGCAAAAAATAACTTAAATAACAATCAGAAGATAATGTTTTCTGGGGAACCTACTGATTTCAGCACATTTTTTCAGCTACCACCTATCAAGTTGCTTGCTTTGTGAGGGTGATGCAGAGCACGCTATTAAACGGTGTTTGCAGCTTAGTATCGTTTCTTTCAATAGTAGTAAAGAACATTGTGATCAACGAGGAAGCAAGAGAGTGGGAAAAGAGATAAAAATGGCTTATAAATAAATTGGTTACCTTTAGCTAGTATCCCAACTGTATTGACCAGGCTTTCCTCTTAGCTGTAAGCTGAAGCTGTAAGAATAGTGCCAAAAAATTCCCCGCTGCTGCTGAAACCCTACCGTACCTTTTAAATGCAGGCTTTATTACTAGGGTAAATATATCCTAGAAGGTTAGCTTTTAAAGTGGTTTCACTCAGTAACCAACCTTATTTAAACACATCTGGAACTTCTTTATAACTCATAACTATTTTGTGTAGTCACCTGTATGATGGAGGTTAAATGCTGTGGAGTTACTGCTGGGGTCTCCGATTGCTTCACAACGGCACGAGTGTATTTATAAAGCAGGGAGACAAGGGGCAGAGAAGGACTAAACAAAACTAAGATTATGTTCCTAATTGAAACGGCAGTCCAGGGCTTTCAGATTTAAAATCTGGAATCTGAGCTTACTTTTCTTAACATCATCTGTTTCGGCTGCTCCACATTCCAGGACTCGTTCAGCCTTGACCTCATCTCTAAGATACATTCTCCCTTCAGTCAATTAGAAGGTCTCAAATAGACAGTACTTACCCTGGCACCAGGGTAGATCTGCTGATTGTCTTCCTCTGGCTGCCTGGGTGGCCCCAAGGAGGACGAAGTGTCTTGGCCCAGGGGATTCCCATGGGGTCCCCCCACACCGCTGGCTCTCGGGGGTCTCCAACAAGGATCACGGTGGAGACAGGAATGAAGAGAAGGCCTAACTCCACACACTGCGGCCAGGGCTCTCGAGAGTCTCACAAAGTACCCATCCACCCCGAGACTCGATACTGAAATAGAGAAAGGAACCTACAAAGTGAAAAGAATTTTAAAAGAAAAGCTGTAAAATAACACGAATTGGATCTCTTGGCTTCCAATCTATGCCTACTACCTTAATAGCTACTACTTTTTTTTTTTTTTTCAAACTAAATGAAAATATTCATCCTTAAACAGGTTTACAAGCCCATTTTGCATCACATGTATCACCAACACTGATATCCACACATCGTTTATAACTACCCCAACTCCAAACAGATCCTCAGATTGTTCAGATGCATTTGTTGCTATTCACTTACCCGGCACTCTGCTTTGTGACTGCTGTGTCTGTTAAATAAAAAGGTCTCAAGTCTAATGGTAACAGGTGACACAAACAACTTGATAATCAGCGTAAATGAGACTCAGGCCCACAACGTTCAGAAGTATTAATTCCTTCAATGGGAGACTCTCTCTTCCTGTAGAGTATAGATCTTATCTTCTTTTAAAGCTTACGTGAGGTTGTTTGACCAAAACCTTGCCCTTTATTTCTTGGCCCTGATAGCTAATTTCAGAATATATTTTATTACTTCTTTTGTTTACACAGCACTCGGTATCAGTGCTGATATGGCCTCCCCTGGCTTCTCAGAAATAAAACACCACAAGGAAGAAAAAGTAAAGCAATTCAGAAGAGACCTTCAAAGTATCACTTAAAAAAAAATGGAACAATATTTTTTAGAAAGCTGTGATTAAATCAATTCACAATGCATAACCTTTTTATGCCATAATGGATTTATACATATGATACAGTTACACTGTACTTCTGCAGTTACACTGCACTTTAACTTCTTATTACTACAATAATTTTACATCATTACTAAAAAAAATGTTGCAACGAAGAAAATGAAATTCATAAATGAGAATTTGGACTCATGTCATTGTTATTTATCGACCCAGCAAGATCTAACCCATACGCCCAATTACCTGCAGTGACGAGTTCTGTTAAACAGTAACTGTACAATAAATCTCTATTTTTTTCCTTTTTCAAGTAAGTTGAAATACAATCGTGTATCCAACAGTATCAGAGCACAATACCTACGACTTCCTGATTTGAAACAATTATTTTTTTCTACTTATATAAGAAATGGAAATAACTTCAAAGCCATTCTTTTTTTCAGAGATGTTTTCTGATACCTTTCAAAATACCAGCAGCTGCACACCTGCAAAGCCTGAGCGTGGCGCTGCTGATGCCCGGGGAGCACGACACCCCCATCCAGCCACACAACCACCACCCCCCCCCGGTCCCTGCGAGGACTCTGGCCTGGGGTGAGCCCTGGCTCCCCGGGGGGGGGGGGCGAGAGCCTCCACGTGCCACCACCTTCAGTGACTTCCCGGGACCTACTCCCCCCCGTTAGTTGTGAGACACCAGCGACCGCGCTGGAACTCTTCAGTGAGCAGCACTAAATCTGGTGTCAATACCTGAGCAAACCGCTCCCAGCTACGGCCTCCTCAGCACCACTCGGGTACAGACCCTAGAAATTTACTGAAATCCTGTCTTTTCTAACTGGGTTTTGGAGACAGGGCATGATTAATGCTTCTGACATTTCAATTCTATACTGCAAAGTCTTGGAATTTGCATAAACTGTGCCAAACAAAAGCAATTTAAGTTTCCACAGAGAAGAACGGTCTCAGCAAAGCTGGAGAAAAAAGGAACTTTCCAGCTCTTCCCCTGCCTTTGCTGCCCATCGACCTGTGGTTATTAGCTGGGGATGGGGGCGACTAAACCTCTCCCACGAAACTCCCCAGCGTCAGAAACTGGCAAAAGGTGAGGTTTGACAAAGTGACAAAACATGACATCTTAATGAGGGGGTTTTGTAAGTGTTGTTACTGAAGAGTCCAGGGCAGAAGGTGGAACTGGGGGCAGGGCTGCAGAGGGTGTGATGAGGCGGGGAACAGCATTCCTGCTTCCGATAACCTGAGCGATCCTGCAACCAGCTTCCTACTCCCAAAACACCCTTCAGTGAGTATGTCGAATTGCCATGATACATAAAAGCAATTTTGGCTGCAGCTCTTCCTGTTACCACTGAAACGTTCTTAAATAAAACATTGTGTTTTGATTTAAAATACCCACAATTAAATTTGCTAACCTTTCCCCACGTGCTATCTCCACGTGTTTCCTATAACAGGGTGTATCACACGTACTACTGTAGGAAAAGATAGAGCCAGTTCCCTTAACCCTTAAACCCGTCCCTGTCACCACGGGACAGCTGCCGCTGCCATAGCGGCCGGGGCAGGAGCAGGAGCGGCTCTCGGGGCACGGCTCGGTACCTCACCCGGTTACCGGGAGGTTCGCTCTCGGGGCACGGCTCGGTACCTCACCCGGTTACCGGGAGGTTCGCACTCCGGGTAGGCTTGTCTGCAAGGAGGGGTCACCGTTAACCGGGGAAACAGAAAGCTTTAGTAAATCGGTGACTTAACTTCACGCGGAAGATAACTAGCAGAGTCCTGGGGGAAAAGCCCCAACCAATTCCCAAAGCTGGGCTACACGTTTGGGTCAAAACTTGGCGTTTTTATCGCACGAGCCCCCCTGGAGGTACCCACATTTCCCAGCGGTGGCCTGGGCCCGGCCTCGGCCAGGACAGGGACCGGGCAGTGCCGTGCCGAGCCGAGCCGAGCCTCCCGTCCCGATCCGTCCCGTCACCTGCCGGGCCGGGGGGCGGCGGCGGGAGGCGGGGGGTGCCGGCGGGTGGGAGGCGTCTGCAGCTCGGGTTTCTGCCGGGCCCGGGGGAGGGGTGGGAGGTGTGTGTGGGAAAAGCCGCGCCATGGAGCTCCCCTCCCCTGGACACCGCGCTCCCGCCGGGACCCGGGCGGCGCCGCGGGAGTAGGACCCTCGGCCGGGAGCGGGCTCGGGAGCGGCGGGTGCCGCCAGCCCCGGGACGGTCCCCGCGCCCGACCTCCGGGCTCCCTCCGGGAAGGGCTCGCCTTTGCCCGCCGTTACCGAGCGCGCCGGCCGCCTTTCATGGAGCTGGGTTTATTGTTCCTCTTTGGACTTACAGTGACGTCGGCTGCAGGTAAGGAGGGCTGCTCGCCCCCGGCCGCCGCTCGCCCTCCCGCACACACACGGACACGCACGCACAAAGGCGGGCTGGGGCTGGCTTTGCTTCCCCGGGGCTGGGAGCCGCAGCCCGCTCCGGTGCGCGGTGAAGCACCGGGCGCCAGCGGTTTTCACCGACTGGCTGCCGAGCGATGCCCCCCCCCCCCGGGCCGGGGGCTGCGGGCGCTCCCCCGCCGCAGCGAGCACCCGCGTAAATAACGGTGCCCCGGGCGGCCCCGGCGGGTCGGGTCCCGTTACGCGCGGGGCCGGGAGGGCGGGGGGGGGGGGGTCGGGTCGGTGCTGCGGCGGCGAGAGCTGAGCGCTGCCTTTGCCTTCCCGCCCCGCAGGGTGGGCGCTGCCCCGGCCCCGCGCCCCCCCGCAGCCCCCCGGGGACCCGCGTCCGGCGGCGCTGGGGCAGCGGCAGCGGGAGGAGAGCGGGGCGGCGGCGCTGCCCGGCGGCGGCAGGGCCCGGGCGGACGGCGGGGCGGCGCGGCGGCGGGCCCGGCGCTGCACTTGCTACACCTACAAGGACAAGGAGTGCGTGTACTACTGCCACCTCGACATCATCTGGATCAACACCCC